>LKNJ01006556.1:13251-33771 GCA_002120245.1 Maccullochella peelii
TATATATATATATATATATATATATCTCAACATCATCATATTATTAGAAATAATCGGTCTAATAATTCCTAAGCATAATAATAATATTCATCATCAATATTCTCCTTTGTGTAGTAGCCTCCGGTATAATTCAACGGAGTGTTGTTCCCTCTTGGAGAGTCTGAGAAATATGGAAGTTGTCCCAAAGTTGAGGGATTTAAAACAGGAATTGTTGGGGAAAAACAGGGATCATTGAAAAGCAAACACAACCCTGGGAACTTTACTCGGGTACTAACTGGTGTCTGGGGCTTCCAGGGTTTGGCCACCCGTGCATATGTGGATGGCCAGAGATGAGCATTAGGCTGCCAGGCTAAAGGTGAGGTGTGTGGGCCTAACTGCTGCCTGGCTGCCCCCAGCTGATCCGATGCCCATCACTCGGTCAGCTCGTGCTCCGTGGTCCGACACTGTTTAGCGTCGGTACTCCATTGACAGTTATATAGACATTAAACAGACAGTAACTTGAAAACCAAAACTTCGTAGGGAAAAGGGGGAACTCGATGGTCCTTACCCGTTGCTGCACTCCAAACATTTCTCTCCGGGGCTCATACCTGTTCCACCCCCTTTCAAACTAACACCTGGTGTGTGTCTAAGTAAGCCCACCCCCCTGGCTTGACAGCCATGCAGGACAGCCAACAGGGAGATAGAGTGCCATGATGCCAGTGGATTTTGTCGCTGTCACCTTGAACGTGCCGTTGAACCCCCAAAAATCTGTCAGTTCTATAAAGCTAACGAAGAAAAAAGAAGGAATGGTTGAATATTCATACTGTACAGCCAGACAACATTCTGAGTCGAGTAGAGCCCTGACAGACGACAGAAGAGAAACTACATAACCACAAAACAAAGGAACCCTGTAGGAATCAAACCAGGACATTGTAGTTACAGGACATGGTACACAATCTTAAGCATTCTTCCAACAGAAGGCCTCTGAAAGAAAAGAAAATTAAGTTTGTAATTCCATTTTAACATTCAATTATTCATCATTAAAACACAAGATTAAAAACATCATACATTGATTGCCAAATGTAATGATTTTTTAAATTTTTTTGTTTTTAGACTTTTATAATACACCATTTCAATGCATACGTTGCAGTTCATGGTCAGCAGCATAACCCCCAGGACCTGTCATGTCATGTTATATATGTTGTGTTATGTAGCCTATGTTATGCCATCAGTTGGTTTTCACATGAAAGGAATTTGTCTTGGTGTTCTGGTGCATAACAATAAACATAGCACACTGCCCACCCCAAACACTGCAAAAGTCAAGAAACATAAGTAGAAATAGAAAAAATCACAACAATAATATAAAAAAGATATTTTTAAAAAATAAGAATATATCTGTTTTTAAGAGCTGTACAGTTTGTGTAGGAATGAACAAGAAATTTACTTCACAATGTGCAAAAGTCCACAGTGAAATACAAAGAATGTGTACAATGTACAGAAATAATAATCCAAAAGGTGTGTGCGAGACAGACGTGGAGGCTTGCCTTGTTGATGAGGCCAGCTGCAGACGGCGTGAGGTCTTGGTCCTGATGGACTGCAGCCTGAGGAGGTGGAGTGTGTCAATCAGTTTGTGTCTGGGGGGGAGGCGCTGACCAATATGAAGGACGCAAACTCACAGGGGGAGTAGAAGGTTTTACAGCGGATGAGAAATTATCCCAGAACAGGAGAACAGTGCTGTAGTCACATCGTTACACCAGCCACTGTTGGTGTAAAAACAGATATCTCCATACGCCTGCCAGTTGCAGAGTCCGGTATCGATCCACACAGCCACGTCTCCCTGAAACATAAAATGAAAGATGAAGAAGCTGTTTTTTCCACCAGCAGCTGAAGTTCATCCAGTTTGTTGCACAGCGTTCGCATGTTGGAGAGAAATATTCCCATCTCCGTTGCACGCCGTCACGTTTCCCTTTCCTCTGAAATTTCACTATGTCCAGAATGTCCAATAATTCCATGGATGAGATGAGAAAAGTGGGAAATAAATCCACTGAAGTTGTTTCCCTGAAGTCCATGAGCTCTTCTCTGGGTACCACAGCAAAACACTGAATTTAAAGACAAAACAATGCACACCAACACACCAAAGTAGCCATCTGCTGCGCCATCTTGATGTCATGTAATGTTATTTATAAGTTATGCCATGTTATGTCATGTTTTACATGTTATGTAATGTCATGTTACATATATGTTGTTGTCATGTTAAGTCATGTTATGTTCTAGACACATGTTATGTTTTGTCATGTTATAGGCTATATGTTATGTTATTTCCTCTCTCTTCTCCTCTCTGCAGGGAGCCTCCTTCTCCTCCTTCAGTTGGTGGCTGATACTCGGCACCTCCTGTCTGCTCGCCACCGCCTTCACCTCCTTCCGCCTGTATGAGGTCTGCCGAAGAGATGCTGAGGAGGAGGGGGAGGAGGGCAGAGGAGGAAGAGTCACCTGAGGGGGAGGGGCGAGTCAAGTGAAGATATACAGTATATATACTGTATATATACTGTATGTACTATTATAACCTATTATATAGTATATTATTAGATTATACTACTCTTCCAATAATGTTCAAACATAATTTTTCCCTTGCAGTTGGTTGAATGTGAAGCTAATTTTATTATTTTTAAAATTTTATTATATTGGGCTGCAACTAATGATAATTTTCATTATAGATTAATATATTTAATATTTTCTGGATCAATTAATTTATTCTACATTATAGTCACAATTAACAGAGCTCAAAGTGACACCTTCAAATGTCTTCTTTTGTCCGAATAACAGTCCAAACTTCAAAATGATTCTGTACGTCGCTGATTCATTTTTTGATAACTGACGAATCAACTAACTGATTAATTTTACACACTTTTAATTTCTTACAATACATCATGTTTTAAAAGTTCTTCATGTTTTTATGTAACATATTAACTTATAAAGTAACTAGAAACTCCAGTGTATAAAGTGTCATGAAATAGAAATACTCAAGTAAAGTACAGATACCTCAAATTTGTACTCAATTACACCCACAGAGTTTTCAGTCACTGGCTGATTAGACCTCTAGTCAGGTGTAAACTGGGTGAAGTCTTGCTGGGAGTTATGTGACGTCACCTGTACTAATAACAATATTAACAGGTTATCCCGCTCTAACAGGTACAATAAAACCAACAGAAGGGAAATAGATACACTCAGTACAGTTTGTATGTGCCCACACACTGTGTCCTGAGAAGAGGTCTACTTAGGAATCAAAAGTCAAAACACTTTAACAGCTTACACACAAAGTGTATGATCACCTTATAAAATACGATTGATTGTTATGGTGGGAGAGCATGGTGAGGGAAGGACCCAAATGTAGACAGCGGGTAGTGAGCCAACAACGGTTTATTTAGGGGACAGGCGGGTAGGGAAGAAGGCAAGCAGGCAGGGCAGGCAGGTAAGTAGGGCAACCAGAGCGGAGTACAGGCGGGCAGGAGGGCAGGCAGTAATGCAGGTAGGCAAGCCGTGGAGCCGGCAGGCAGGCAAGCAGGGGTGCAGGCAGGCAGGCAAGCAGGGGTGCAGGCAAGCTGGCCGGCAGGGCAGGCAGGTAAGTAGACGGGCTGGCAGGGAAGCTGGCAGGCAACACGGGACACAGAACACTGAACATGAACACGCACAATGAACCGACGAGAACCAACTGAAAAGGACAGGTACAAATAGGGAAAGCACTGACGAGGGGACGAGACACAGGTGTGATACAAACACAGGTGAAAACACTGAGGGCTGAGACGGGAGGCGGGACACAAGACCAAACTTCAAAATAAGAGCACCCAGGGACCAAAACCGTGACATTAATTTTGTATCTATTAAACTAACAGTATAATAACAAGTTAGAATCAGCTCTACACAGACCAGCTACGACATTAAAATGCTGCTTATAGTTAAATGCATCTGTAACAAATCAATAATATGTAATACTGACAGGACTACTCTAGTACTTTAGGTACTTTTTTCTGATATTTACTTTTACTTTAAAATGCAGGACTTTTACTTGTAATAAAGTATTTTTACACTGTAGCATTGCTACTTTTATTTAAGTAAACTGACAATCGGCATTCAAGTTATCAAGTTATCACCTTGAAAACGTAACGGTTAAAATTAAGCATTTTTCAAACTTTCAGGACTTTGTATGAACCCTGTGTTATGACTACTTTGTAATCATATTGGTGATTGTGATTCGATTTCACCACAGTTTTCTCAGAGTTGTTTGCATTCATTTGTTTCCTGGCTGCAGGTGTCACCTAACTGTGTGCACCTCACTGCTCCCAACAAATAAAAAACACTCAAGTTCAATAGACATTTATTTCAGGACTGCGATACATACAATAGTTAAGGCCCAGTCTGTGATCTAAATGTAAACAAACGGGTTCACCACATTGCTGAAAACCCTGACCCCTAACCCATTCTATTGCTCCTGAAATGATTGACTGGTCTGTTAATACACAAACACTCGACAGCAACAAAATCAAAGATTCAGTGGAAATGTTTTCTCACGCTGATTAAGGTAAAAACACACGAGTAAAACGGGACTAAGTTTTAAATTATCATCAGTTAAGAAGCTCTAATGGACTCATGTTTTCACTCAGCAAGCCGACAGCCCCATTCCTACCTTTTAGTTAGCACACACTGTAAGAAATTGCCCATAAATGTAATTAAAAGATATTGTACAAACATCCCTAGCTGAATGACCTATATACATGACATAAATATAATTCATTGGCATTTTAATTCTAACAAAAAACCCACATGAACAGCACAAGTTGACCTTTTAAGAAATGTTTTGAAAACATTGAAATAGGACCTTTGGACCTTAAAAATCCCACTACTGTGAAATGCAAAATAAAAGCTCTCAGATAAATACTACACATATGCTGAAACTTTCTCTTCACTGACCTAACACGCTAACAGGCTGCTTCAGTTTTACCCTCCAGCACGCACATTTTGTTCAGAAAGAGTCCTGAGTGGGGAATGAAGCTATTATTGCACAATTTAAAGTTCACACAGCTTTAAGAAAGCATTCAGTATGAGCTGTCCTTGCTTTGGCGGCAAATCTATTACTCCGATGAAAGGTAAAGCTTCTGCCCGGACCGGCCACCAGAGAACAGTCTTCTTTTAAGTCTCTTCAAGTAGCTTCTGCAGGTTTCTTTGAATCTAGGGTTTAAAAAATGAAGGACATCTGAAAACATGCACAGTAAAACCATATTAAACAACTCACTAAAAAGTACTGTAGATAAAGTACGTAGATAAAAAAAGAAACCTTTTCTAGCTTTAACAAGTTGGTAGACAGCTCTCCATAGATCTCAGCATTCACTCCATCCTGGGACCTGTAGCTCACGGCATTTCTGCAACAAGATTTGCACTAAATCATTAACCAAATGATGTGTGATGTTGAACTACCAAAAGAAATAAAACTGTATATGACTGCTCATCATTTGGTAACACCAATACTACCTAAATGATTATCAGGAAGAGATCACTCTAAATTTAAATGTCTTTAATAATATGTGAATCTGGCTCTTACTCCTTACGAATGTGTTCCCCCATGGACACCAAGGAGTTCAAACGTTGCTCAAGAGCCACAATCTTGAAAGCCATGTAACAGGAGGACAGGACAAGAACACTGACTCTGTGAAGACACACAAACACAGCGATGGATGAGCATTCAAACACAGAACCACACAGAACAAATGCTAACACATCCCAAATAATGGAAATGAACTTGTAAGAGAAATCTAACAATTGTCCTGTCGGAGCGCTCTGGCTTTTCGTATTCCACATAATGAAAGGTTACTCACAAAAACAAATAGATAAAGAGGATGGCGTGTAACGACATGGGCTGCAAGGATTTGTCTTTGAGTGTGACTCCACGGGTTGGTTTAGTAGACCCTACAAGGCAAAGCAAAAGGAGAAATATTGATTTGGTAGATGCTAGTAGCAGTACAATTGTACTTTTTTTGGAAACAAATAAATGAGCTGCAACATTAAAGGAATATTTTGACATTTTTGGTAAATACGCTTATTAGTTTCCATGTGTTAGATGAGAAGATTGATACCAATGATTCCAATGGTAACAAAATCTGCATATGAACACTAATTAAGACATTATGTCTCGTTTATTTAACCTGTAAAAAAACCAAAATGTATATACCTTTGGACAGAGTCAGGCTAGCTGTTTCCTCCTGTTTCCAGTGTTTATGCTAAGCTAAGCTAACCAGTAGCTGGCGGTACCTTCATTTTTACTGTACAGACATGAGAGTACTGTGCTATACTACTGTATGTTCTCTTTCCTGCTGCTCTCTCTCTCTCTCTCAACCCAACCGGTCAAGGCAGATGGCTGCCCACCCAGAGCCTGGTTTTGGTTCTGCTCCAGGTTTCTGCCTGTTAAAAGGGAGTTTTTCCTTGCCACTGTCTCCTAGTACTGCTCCTGGTGGGAATTGTTGGGTCTCTGTAAACATAAAGAGTCAGTCTAGACCTGCTCTATATGAAAAAGAGTCCTGAGATAACTTTGTTATGATATGGCGCTATATAAATAAAACTGAATTGAATTGAAATGAGAGTGGTATAAATCTTCTTATCCAACTCTCAGCAAAAAAGAGACTAATGAGAATTTGCCAAAATGTCAGACTATTCCTTTAAATATACATTGATTACTCTCAGTTTATAACTGATATTTCCAATTATTTTTTGGGAAACACTGAAACCCAAAACTTTCCAAAGTATTAACAAATCTTCTTTCACTGAAAGAGATCCGGTATTAAACTACCATTCTTAAGGGCGGCCCCATGTTTTTGGCTCGGAGTCTGGAGGTGAATGTCAGCGTGGACTGAAATCTCTCCACTCTTCACTGCACTTAGAAATGTGTCTGGGAGGCCGGTGAAGTCTGCTCAAATAAACAGAGAGAACCTGTGACTCTGGCTGCCTGCGGCCAAATATTATTGATAGAATCACAAACATCCTTACAGATCAATGTGTGCTCTACGTTAGCTTGTAAGATAAAAAAAATAAAAAACATGAAGACATAAAGAGTAAGCTGAAGATGGCATTCAATCGTTAAATTGGATCATCACTGTTTTCATGCCACCTGTCTTCACTATAACAAAAAGCTAAGCCTCAATGGCTCAAATTTCCCTTGGCTTAACTTCAGCTATTTGCAAACCAAAGACTGTCTGAGCTACAGTGACACCTGACACTAAGCACATTTGGAGAGAATAAAAAAACTCTACAAAGTGTGCACAGTGAGTAAATACAGTATAGTAGCTGTGTAAAGAGTATAGTATACACAGAGGGAGATGAGGATGGAGCACACACCAGTTATCTTGTCATAATCTGGAGTCTGAGACCCGGAGCTGCTGCTCTCCATCATCTCCTGTCGTTTTTTTTGCACAACCCCATCGAGGTCAGAGAAGTCCTGCAGTGCACGCACAGGAGAATATACAATGGATACCACTTACAGAGTGGGTATTGTATAACATGAGAACAAGGCATTTCTATGGGTCTTTTATCACAATGGAAAATATTTTTTTTAAAAACCTCTCCTGTACAAAAACATCAAACAGACCCTGTGACTGACCAGAGGAAGCAACGATGGACATTTCACTCTGAAGCTGTTTTCACAGGAGGAAATAATGGGGCTGCTACAGGTCTTATCCACCTGGAATGATAGAGTACACACATTAGTATGTAGAAGAAAATGTCTTTTTTTAAAGCAGTATTAATTGTTTTGTTTTTTTGCCACGTCGCAGCAGCAGAACAAGCTATAAACACAACACTGAAATATTATCACCTTATAAAGTTGTTATGGCTAACGTGTTAGCAACGTTAGCATTAATTTGGTTGTGTTTCTGGCCACTTGGTGAATGCAAGTCATTCACTCTCCTTTTAGCTCCATTTTTGTCTCCACCACCTCCTGAGGGCCCTTTAGCAGCTAACTGCTCCACTGTGTTCACTAGCTACTTGCTATTTTTGTCTGTCTGCTATTTGGTGCTGGACAAGTCACATACGATGGGTTTTTGAGATTTGTCTTAAACGGGGTATCTGTGCCTTTGGACAAAGCCAGGCTTGTTGTTTCCCCCTGTTTCCAGTCTTTATGCTAAGCTAAGCTAACCGGCTGCTGGCGGTAGCTTCATTTTTAACATGACAGTTGTATCAATCTTCATATCTTTATGGCTAACGTGTTATTGTTTAGACTGTAAAATGTCAGAAAATAGTGAAAAACAGCCCATCACAATTTCCTAGAGCCCAAGGTGACATCGTCAAATTGCATTTTTGTCCAGCCAACAGTCCAAAACTCAAAATTTGGGGAGCTGGAACCTGCAAATGTTTAATGTTTAGGCTTAATCAAATCATCAAAATAGACTAATCGACTAATTGTTTCAGATGTACTCCTATTGTCACCGGATGTTCACACCACAATGAAAATGTTATTAATAAATAAATTAAAATGGAAGCCATTTAATTCAATTAGGACAAAAATAAGTGTTTTATAGAAGATGTTACTCACCTCCAAATGAACGCAGATGGACCTCAGAAGTTTGTAGGTGGTGTTTCGAGAGAGGAAGGACACAAACACATGCTGGAAAACAGCCATTTAGAATCACTTTCATGTATATGTCAAAAGGAGAAAAATCTGATTGTGTCAAGCGTCTTCTTACCGGATAACTTGTAGTTTCAATCACAAGAGCATTCGGCACTAATAATGCAGTTTTAGTTTTTTTGATAAACGTCACAGACACCACTGGGATTGAAATCTATGGAGAAGAGAAAACACCACCTTGTTATACAAGAGAATTCAGCCATAAAACATGAACTGGCACACCAAATAATTCCTTTATTACAGTTACAGTATCATACCTTGGTGTCTCTGCCAAAGACTTTGGAGTGGAAACAGATCCAGTTATCAGAGACAAACATTTTGCCCTGATATAAAATGTCTCTCTGCAGGGCACAAGTGTAACCTGTCGGAACAAACAGATTAACAATCTAGCATTTCTTTGCTTCTCATGTTCATGTGAAAACAGAATCTGACACTTACTTTGTTTGAGTAACTCATCTTTGCTGACCTCCTTGAATAACTTATGATACTGGGCATTTGTCTTTGATAACTGAAAAGGACAGAATAGACATTTTGTTTTTGTTAAGAAGCTGCAAAAACGTGTACAATTTGTACAAAGTTTGGTGAAAATTGTTGAAATACAGCAGACTGTGTCTTTACGTGGCTGGGTTGAGATTTCTTCCTTTCAAACTTTGTTTCACAGTCACTTGGACTCGGCATTGGTGAAAGCTGCTCCACAGGTTTCAATCTGATAAATAAAAGGCCAGAGTTTATGTTTATAGTAAGTAGCAAGGTAACACCTGACAAGAGGAGAGGTAAGACATATCAGCTATTGTAGGAAAGCTACAGTTACAGCATTATAACTCATAAGAAAACATGGTTTGTACGCGCACTTCTACTGATCCACACAGAATATATTATTAGTCAAAAGTACACGTGCTTCATTTGGCACTACGTGGTTTCAGCTGTGGTTATGTAAGGGCGGCTTACACAACAACAGCAAAATCTGAAAACAGCACTTTGGTCATGCAGGTATGCAGTAGTTAGGTGGAATTACAGTGCTGTAGTTGGAAGGTGAAGAAATATAGTTAATGTCCACTGATGACTTTAGTGAAATGAATCCAGTTTAATATTCTTTGGATTTCTTCAGGGTGTTGCTCAGTGAATTGTAGATTTTAATATACCACTAAAGAAGAATATATATTGCCATTTCTGACATGTTTTTATGTGAGAAATTAGCCAGTTGATACCAATCCAATCCAAGACTAGAAAGATTAGATTTAGTAAGAATCAAGGAATCTACAGTTGTCTTAGCACTTCAGAATATTTAGATTTAGTAGATTATTTTCATTACCCATTAATTTATATTGATTTAATTTTAAAAGCCTACATTCAAAAATGTGCAATTCCACTTTTAATTGCTTTTCTTAAAGTGAACTCATGTCTAATGTGAGTGTGTGTCCATTTTCTGTGTGTCTGCTTAAACTGTCTGTGTTTATTCTTGTACACATGCTCTCAATGATGTTTAAATAAAGTATTAAATAATAAAATCTACCAATTTGTTTCTCGATAAATGGATTGTTAGAAAATAATGAAAAAGTCCATCAGTTTCTCAGAGTGATGTCCTCAAATGTCTTTTTTTGTCCGACCAACAGTCCAAAACTCAAAAATATTCAATTTACAGTAATATAAAACCGAGAAAAGCAGCAAATCCTGCATTGGAGGAGCTGGAACAGAAATATTTGGGTCTTTTTTATTTACTTAACGACTGTCTTTGGATCGATTACGCGACTGATTCTTTCAGCTATAGTGGTTATATTAGGTTTATTATATGAGCAGCTGCACAGAGGAGGACAATTTAACCTTCCTCACCTCATGCTGGCTGGTTTCTTCCTGCTCTCTGAGGGCTCTGATTGTGTGTCCAGACACAGCTGGAGGTCTGCAGGTGACCCTCCACGCCTTCTCTGTCTCCTCTCACCTCCATTCTCCACTTCAGACCTGGACACATTACACAAGACAATATTCTCTCTTTTTCTGCACATCAATCACCTGCACAAGACTATCAAACCTGTCATAATACATATCGGCAAGTAATGCATAAAACAGCCAAAGAAGACCATCAGCTATCATTCATAACAAGAACATAATACAAAGTTCTGTCGCCTGGAATGTCTAAATGTAAATTAACCATATCTGCTCATATTCCGCGCCACGTAGGCCTACGCGATTACATGCATCCATTAAAAGTCAGCACAGACCTTTCATTTAAAAAAACAGGATGTGCATGCAAATAACCACAATGCATTAGGCCTAAATCGCCTCCGCTTAAGCTAAAAAGCAAACCGGGCCCTTCCTGTCCATCTTATTCAGACTTACGTCGACCGATTCCCTCGGGAGTCCTTGCTGAAAACTTGCTCCGGCGTGGATAACGGGGTCAGAGGTCTGTCCGTCTGCTCGGTCGTCAGTACCATATTTTATATTTCATATCTTACACGTCGCCCGCACCGGTTCCAACTGTTGCCCTCGCGCCACACATAATAGCCTACAGAAGGTCCAGGAAGCCTTGGCATGGAAAGTTTGGGAAGATCGCTCGATGGACCGAGAAGCCCGACAGAGGAGGAGCCGGGAAAGGGGAGGGAGCAGCAGGGAACAACACCAGGAACAACAGGACAGGAGCCGAGCCCTGCGCGTTTGAATCGTGTGATAAAACATGCAGAGATACAATATTCCCCTTTAATAAAATAGGGAAAGTAGGGATATATAACTTAACACATACAAACTTTTAAAGCAAGCGCTCACGAGGTTGAACTTTGCTTAAAACCTTTGCGTAGCTAATCAGCTCCCCATCGCCAAAAGGCCCACACGCTTTGAGTATAGCTGCTTCCACAAACTCTTAACTGTTGTTAGTCAACTTCCTGCAAGTGTAAAACTTTTTGGGCTCAGAAAGCTTGTGTTATAACAGAGTGTATTTGAGAGAGACTTCCAACAGGGGGCAGCAGAGTCCAGGTAATGTAACGTCTGTACTTTCAGGTGTGTTTTACCCTCAGGTGACTGCCAACAGAGCTGGAGGAAGTATTCAGATGCTTTAGTAGCAAGTAGCAACACCACTGTGTAAAAATACAAGCCTGTATTCAAGATCTTACTTAAAGTACAGACGTATTATCAGCAAAATGCAGTGGGGGAAAGTAACTAAGTACATTTACTCCAGTACTGTACTTAAGTACAGTCTTTAGGTACTTTACTTGAGTATTTCCATTTTCTGCTACTTTATACTTTTACTCCACTACAGTTCAGAGGCAAATATTGTACTTTTTACCAACATGCATGCACTGCCCAGTTTACATCTGAATGTAGCACTGAGGCTACATGGAAGCTATATACCCTAGTATTGTATTTAAATGATTCCAAAACATGAATATTTAAACAGACAGTTTTTCCCCATTTGTTTCCTAGTAAAGTTAAAACAATATCATGTTTACACTGAGTGAAATATTCAAACTCAAGACTCCATGTTTTTTATGGCTGCACTATTCCACCAACGAGAAATATTCTACATTTCTTGTTTATCATTTTATACATATTTCCTCCTAAAGTCAGCCTGACATATTTGGTCATTCTGGAGACTTTTGGATCGCTAGAATTTAAAATAAAGTTCCTTGGCTGTGAACAATGTTTAGCTGCACAGCATGAGTTTGACTTGGCCCATCGGCAAAGTCATCTGCTCGTTAAAATGGTTTTCTTAAGCTATTTCTTTATTACAGGTGTTGTTTTCTATAGCAGATGCTGAACATGGAGCTAGATGACTTTTAGAGCCAAAGGAAGGGACGTTTGATTGGATGTAGAATAAGTATTAAATGTCTAAAACATGAACACCTGTATTGTTAGATTGAGGCTAGATACTTTCACCCTAAATAACTAAAACTTGAAAATGTCCATGAGTTATGTGCCTAGACTGTGCAGTTCATTTATTAATGTCATGAAACACTTATATGATATCATAATAGATGTCGTTGTCTCTATTTCCCTTCATCGACCTCCAGGAGTCGCTGTTGCAGCATTTAATGAAAACATCAGTGCAAGGGGCAAAAGACCTGTCAGAGTTCATTAAGTATCAGGAGACAATGGCACTGCCGGCAATGTAAGCTAGCAGCTAGTTGGTCTGCCATTAATCATGGCTGACATGGAACAAGGGGTTAAAGGTTGGAAAGCTTCCTGAGACTCTGTTTTTATACTGCCTACTTATTCACAGGGAAGTGGAGCTGGGAGACATGAAGAGTTTGTTTACTGGTTCACATCTCCAAATAACAGCGGTGGAAGAAGTGTCTTTTACTTTAAGTAGCAATACCGCTCTGTAAAAGTACTCTGTTACAAGTCAACGTCTTACATTCAAGTGTTTAAGTAAAATTACTTGTTAGGCAGAACGGTCCCTTTCAGAGAGTGTATATATAGTGTACTGTATATAGTGTATATACTGTGTGTGTGTGTGTGTGTGTATATATATATATATATATATATATATATATTTCTGGTGTGGAGCACATTTTAGCACTACTTTATATACTGATAGTTTAATCTATAGCACAGGATTCTATTTTATAAATTCATCATACGTTTTGTCTGTAAAATCAATTTCAGAAATGTTTCCTGGAAGAACTCATTACTAATTGTAGGAAAAATAGAGTCAAGTGTCCAATTGGTACACTTATAACTAAATCTAGAGTCTTTTTGTCAGCTGAACATCTAAAACTGGGAAATGTATATACACATATATGGAGTAATAAATATTCAAGTGAAAAATTACAACAACAAAAAAAGAATAATTCTTGGGTTTAAATTAAGCTTTTCTTTCAAGGAAATTACTGTTTTCTTTACAAGAACCTTCCTAGGAAATTAAACCTTTAAAATAAAGTGTTACCAAACATTTTAATCTGTAAAGTAACTATAAGTGTCAAATAAATGTATTAGAGTAAAAGTATAAAGTAGCATACATTTGAAAATACTGGAAGCACTTTAGAGGTGCTGGTACATGGATTTTGTTACCTTTGGACAGAGCCAGGCTAGCTGTTTCCCCCTGTTTCCAGTCTTTATGCTAAGCTAAGCATCTCCTGGCTGTAGCTTCATATTTAGTGTACAGACATGAGAGTGGTATCGTTGTTCTCATCTAACTCTAGCAAAATAGTACAATTTCTATAAGTATTCCTTTAAAGCCTGGTGAAAAGTGTTGATTATTGGATTAAATTAAGCATTAGCTGATGCCCACTGCCAATATGTGTGTGTGTGTGTGTGTGTGTGTGTGTGTGTGTGAAAGATGGGAGTCTTTTTGCTGCTGTTGCCTTCTGAGAAACATCTCCTTCGGTAGGCAGAAGCCTTTTCAGCGCCTGTCAGATATTCCACCACAGAAAGACAGACAACAAGGAAGGCATAGAGAAAGGAGGGCGCTGTGTGAGAGAGTGCAAAAATGGTACTTGTGACGGGGGAAGATTGAAGTCCTGTTAAGTGCTCTGCTTGAAAGCATGTCTGGCCTCATTAGCTGTCAGTTGTAACAATACTGAGCTGGCAGTGAAGACAGGTTGGAGTCTCGTGGTCATAAATCACTCCTCGACAGCTGCCTGACAAGCTGGGAACTGGTACACAGGCACGGGCACCCTCTCAGCCTCGACACTGCATAGGCACACAGCCGTGCACACAGTATTCTAAGTAATCGTCGCCTGGAAAAGCGATGTGTTGTAAGAGGGAAATTTCTTTCATTTCGCATGTATGTGCTCTCGTATGTAAGCCCTCGTCTCCTGTGCCTGTCTGTCTGTCCTTGCCTGTGTCCATTAGCTAAATGAGCAGTGGCTGCAGTGACTTCTGTGGGGCGGAGGGGGGGTAAAGAGCAAGGCCTGCAGGTCATTAATCACGGCCCCTGACATGCAGAGCAGGAGGCCAAGGCTCCCCTATGCATACAGCTGCTGGGCCACACTCAATGCACAGGCGATGTGTTGACCCTCATACGCCCCCCACTCCCAGTGCCTGTGGCTCTCATCTGTCCAACTCCCTCACAGTTTGTGTCAGTCATTTGTGCTGTCAGACACCTCCTCCCCCTGA
This sequence comes from Maccullochella peelii, assembly GCA_002120245.1. Lineage (NCBI taxonomy): Eukaryota > Metazoa > Chordata > Actinopteri > Centrarchiformes > Percichthyidae > Maccullochella > Maccullochella peelii. Next base: position 27,941 of record LKNJ01006556.1, read on the forward strand.
CCAACTGCAACACTCTGAAACGGTGTGTTCACAGGTTTTTATTGTTCATGTGGTCCTGATTAGACAATGAAAATAGTAAAACGTTTTAGCCTCACTAGCAGCACTTATGGATGGTAATGTTGGTCGGTCGGTCCACCACTTTGGTGCAGATAATATCTCAACAACTACTGGATGGATAGCCATGAAATTTAGTAGAGATGTTCATGTTCCCCAGAAGATTAATCCTAATGTCTTTGATGATTCCCTGAGTTTTCCTATAGCACTGCCATGAGGTTGACATTGTGGTTTTGAGTGAAATGTCTCCACAACTATTTGATGGATTGCCACGAAATTTGGCACACACATTCATGCCCCCCTCAGGATGAAATGCAATAACTTTGGTGATCTTTAATGTTTCATTTAGCGCCATCACCAGGTCAACATTTCGATTTGTCCAACACTTTGGCTGCAACACTAATGGCATTCCCATCAGCCTCAATTGTACTTTGTGTTGAGCACTAATTTGCAAGTGTCAGCATGTTAGCATAAGATGGTAAACGTGGTCAACATTATACCTGCTAAACATCAACATATTAGCATTGTCATTGGCGTTTTTCATGGAAACATTTTGACGGTCAGAGTAGGAAAAGTACAGGCGAAAATAATAAAATGAATAATGGCTGAATTCCATTTAGTTGCTCCAGTTTCAGGGTCCTGGTATTGTGCATGCTGGCTCACTGTCACGCTGTCATGGCTTACTGTGACACTTGAATAGAACAGAGCCATCGTTAATGTTATTAGTAATACATGTGCTTTTACTACTATGACAAGTCAAAATGTTTGCTGTGAAAAGGGCTTATTGTGAACAAGTTACCATGCTAATGTTAGCATTTAGCTCAAAGCCTACTAGCTTTGTCCCAAAGCTTTCAACTGGATTTCACAGTAAACCTAGCAAATTAAATTAATTGGAAAATTGGAAAAAATAATTGGTAAATTAATAGATAATGAAAATAAAAGTTTTACAAAATAATCCTAACTCAAGGTCTACTTACAACTAGCCTTTTCCCAGAACTTTCACTGAATCCCATGATCCAGAAAAACCTAGCAAACTAAGCTAATTAAACTAAAAAAATAATCAACATATTATTAGTCAATGAAAATAATAGTTTTACAAAATAATTCTAACTTAAAGTCTGCTTGCTAGCTGTTTCCCGGAGCTTTCAACTAATGTATTATTTCCAAGGTCAAGAATGAACTTTCACCCTCATAACAGTTAGCTGCAGCTCCACTTCTTTTGTGTTTCATTTCCACATTCCAGTGACTGTATGTCATGCTTAAGCAAACACGTCCAAATTCATCAAATATCCAAAGACACAAAAATGTGAAAACTTATATATCATCTCATTCTTGTCCCCATCGCTAACATGACATCACCCAGACCCGCAGCTGCTTGCATAATGATTAAAGCCAGTCAGGCTGTGAGACACTGAAACACTGTTTCATCATTCACAGCTACTAAATCACTGAGTCCAGGCACAAGACATCTGTTGAAAGCTGATTCCTTATCAGCCTTCTAGCATGATTTGAGGAACATCTGGAGTTTTCGGAGGACTTTGGCAGAGTATGGACTGGAAAACTCACAAAGAAAGCTAATTTTGTAGAATGTGTTGACACTTACACTGTAGACCAGGTGATCAATAGCAGCATAAAATGTATTTTTGAATGAATGTGGAGCACGTGAAGGAAACCAGAAAAAGATGTCTTAGATTTATTTTCATCAGAAACTGACATATTTAAAATTACAGGAAACATTTTTCATTATTAACCTAAATAAATTATTTTAATTTAATTAATTAAATCAGTTTTGATATTGACCGCTTGCTAAGCCCCGACCCCCTTCGTTACAGTTGCTACGCCAGTCTACAATAATGGTGACAGGTTCAAAACTCAAAATTCTTAGTAATATTTGAAACAGAGTCCTTGATTTCAGACAGAGATAGACAAAAACAGACTTCTCATTTCTAGAAGACAACTATCAATATTTAACCCTAACCCAACTGTCACCAGCAGTTTTTATCAGCTGTAGCTAGCTAGCTAAGAAAACTTAATGTTAGTTCCATGAGCTGGTTGAAATTGCTGCCTTTAGATGACTTTTTAATGTGTAAGGCTTGTTTTTAAACATGAATCTTTTAAGGGGTCTTAAATATTCACTTGATGCTAGGCTACATACATGATATCATGCTAAAAGACTGAGGCTAGAGCTGCAGGTCCCAGGCAAAAAGTTACGAATGTTATGAAAAGACATGTAAATAAAGAAGTTAGTTAGTCCTTGTATTTTATGTATGATAAGTCTGATGTTACATTTTTCCTTTATTCTAATATAACCTTGTTTGGCTGTTTAACGTTAGCTTGCATACTCAGACAAGCAATTGTTTATAATTGTTAGCATCGTTTAGCAGCCACTAAAGGTTGGCTAAACTCTGATAGCATCCAGGCCCGGCTTCTACAAAGTGGGGAAACACTACACAGTGAATGTGCTCTTGTGTATGGTCTTTTTGTCTGACCTTACACGTAACCACACAAAATGTAGTGACCTAATGAAATGTTTCTTGGCCTTGGAAGTAACGCTCGGTTACTACTGTTGGTAGTAAGTTAGTTAGCCAAACATGCTAACAGTTGCAGTTTATGTTAGAGTAGATAAACACACTCGTTAATCCATCCCTTACATTTTTAATCTTGTGTTTTTAGTTTTGGGAAAGCTAAATAGAAAGACAAGACCCTCCAAAATCTTTAAAAGGTCTGTTGCGCCTAGTAACAAGTACTAAGCTACGATTGAATAATCGCTGTCTAGGGGAAGGTTTAGTGAATGGTCAGTTGTGGTTTCTGAATGAATATATGTCCTCGTTAAATACTATTATTAATTATTACTAGAATGATACGCAGTAAACAGAGCAATTCAGGTTGAGTTATGTGTTACACACATACTGTGTAACTGTTTTATAGCACCTTACTTCTCCAACTTTTCCTTGTTTTAGATTTCAACATTCAACACACACTCTGAACACACACACACATCCTGTCTGTTCTAAGTTAGTGACAGAGATCAGGTCTGCTGGTTAGACTAAACAACAGCATTTGAGTGGATTTTCTGTCCCTCATTAATCATCCTGACAGCCTGAAAAACAACATTTCCTCCTTAATGACTGTATTTGAGTAATCATGTCTGCTTATTTCCATGCAAGCATCTCTTCCTCATTCTGCTTTGTACTTTATTTCTCTCGGTTGCCGTCCATGTGTGTGTATTTTGGAGCCTTTTCTCTGACCTCCCAAGTCTGTGGCGTGGCGTCTGCTCTGGGTCACGCTGGCCAATTACAGCGGTTACATTCATGAACAGGGTGAAAAACCATAAGGAATGAGAGAATGTGACCATGAGGATCCAGATGCGGAAGGCATTGGGATGTGTCACCCCCCGCATGTGGCTAACCCACCAGCACCCGCTGGCCTCCAGGCCTCTTCTGGTCGCTGCCAAAGCACGTTTTTCCGTTAAGCACTGGGTCTGTGATGCATGAGAGCTGACAACTGAGCTAGGAGCCCTCAGAGCACAGCCAGATCAAAACCAGCTGGGGCCATGCACATTAGTAAAGTAACCATAATTGCGTTTGCCCTCTTGTACACCACTAAACTCCCTCTGTCGACGTTTTCTTTTTTTACTTGAGACATGAGGAAAGAGAGGTGGGACAGATCTCAGCAGTGGCCTTTTTAGAAATTAAAATACCTGCTCAAGTGCAGGCTAATTTATTGTAGGATGTGGGTAATTTAACATATGAGCGTTGCAGTGGGTCAACATATTGTGTGCAGCTCAGTTTGAAAGTGGTTTTGTGGAGTGTTTTTTCTGCAAGCGAGAAAAGTGTATTTTCAACATTTCTCCCAGTCTGAGAGGATGGATGTAAGTTATGGGTTTATGGTGGTTTAGAAACATCAGTATAGCATGGCTGACATCTGTGTCCTCTTTATTTTTGGACCACTTGAAAGGCCCACATAGTAGGATGATGGATGAAGTGATAAAGTTGGAGAGAAGGCAAAACGAAAGCAGGAGTCTATTTCTGGGAAATATATATCTGTAACTCGCAGACTATTCAGAGGAAGTATTAAGGCAGATGTAATTTCTCACTTAATGATTTTAATGCAAGAAACAATTTCACTATCTCTGAGGGCAAAGGGAAAGAGAGTCCTCCTTTTCGCACTGATTTAGGCTGATAGAGAGGTTAAAGGCTTGTCATGTGATGAAGGAGCCGCTCCACAGTCTGTCATCATTAATCACTGGGGCTGTCAAGCTGCATCCAGGACTGACTCGGACCAACCAGGGAGACAGCTCTCACCTCCAAGAACAATACCCAGAGACTTTTTTATATGCTACAGCAAAAATATGTCCTCTACACTCTGGGTTTAATTTAGTGTGCTAAATAAAAAGGGCTGTGGTAACCAAGAGATTAGGGAAGCAGCGTTTTTCTGTGAAGGATGAATCCTTTGGTTGACTTTGGAAACGTGGGTGGGAATAGTGAATAAGTAACCTCTGCCCCCTCCCTTAAGTCGCCTTTGAGCAGGACATTTGGCCTCCAGTTTGTTCATTGGATGTGCTGGACCTCTCTGAGGTGTGTAACTAACATAAGTGAAGTAAAACAGCATGAATAATGAGTCAGCTTAACTCTTGTAAAAATAAGGTTGGGGGGAAAAAGACCAGAAACAAAAGAAGTGAATAATTGAAGCCTAAAAAGAAAGAAATCATAGATATTGGCTGCATGAATGAGTAATGACTAAGGAACTGTATGAAGATTACTGGGTGGGGAGGGAGGCTGAACCATTTGCTTCACTTTTTAAGAAAACTAGAAGGCTACAGTCATGCTAACTTCTCTGTGAGCTACTTCCAGCTAAATGCTAACAATAACAATGCTAACATGCTGATGTTTAGCAGGTATAATGTTTACTATGTTCACCATCTTAGTTTAGCACATAAGCATGCTAACATTTGCTAACTAGCACTAGCACCAAACACAGCTAAGGCTGATGGGTCATCAGTTATTAAATTCAACCTGATGACTACAACTCAAGTATTACAAGTCCTTAACAAATTTCATGATGATCCATCCAATAATTGTTAGACATTTAGACATAATTAAAAGACATTTCACTCTGAACCAAAAATGTCAACGTCATGGTGGCGCTAGAGGAAAAGTCATCCATAGTCATCTGATGGGAATCGATTCGGTAGTTGTCGAGATATTTCAATTCAATTCAATTCAGTTTTATTTATATAGCGCCATATCATAACAAAGTTACCTCAGGACTCTTTTTCATATAGAGCAGGTCTAGACCGACTCTTTATGTTTACAGAGACCCAACAATTCCCACCAAGAGCAGCACTAGGAGACAGTGGCAAGGAAAAACTCCCTTTTAACAGGCAGAAACCTGGAGCAGAACCAGAACCAGAACCAGGCTCTGGGTGGGCGGCCATCTGCCTCGACTGGTTGGGTTGAGAGAGAGAGAGAGAGAGAGAGAGTAGCAGGAGGAAAGACAACACACAGTAGTACAGCACAGTACAGTTCTACATACAGATGTAAAGTAACAGTAGTGCTAATGGTACTGATGTTAATATTAATACAAATAATACTAATAGCAAAATTATAATAGTAATACTAATAATTAGACCAATAACAATAATAGCAGCAGCAGCCGCCGAGCAGGAACACGGGGGCAGCAGGTGGGCCGCAACGTCAGATCCAGACTCCGCAGCTCTGCAACCACAGATCCAGACTCTGCAGCTCCGGAGGCAGAAACACTTGGAGAAAGCAACA
>LKNJ01006557.1:0-16730 GCA_002120245.1 Maccullochella peelii
CAATTGGTGGCTGACTAAATACTTTTTTACCCCACTGTACATGGCGGAATGGGGAGAATCTGCATTCCAGAAATGCCCCGAACTACCAAATATTTACCTTCATTATCTGGATGACATCTGGGATATTTGGACCCACTCCAGGGAGGAATTTGAACACTTTGTTGACATCTTCAACAATCACCATGCCTCCATCAACGTAAAGGGTTAAGGGTGAAGCCAGTACTCCATGACACTGAAATCAACTTACTGGACACTACCACATTCAAAGGCCCCAACTTCACCCAAACCAACCAGCTTGATATCCGGATTTACTTTAAGCCTACAGACTCACATGCCCTCCTCCACAATACCAGCTTTCATCCACGCCACACCTTTAAAGGGCATCGTCCATTCACAACTCTGATGTTTCCAAAGGATTTGCACCAGGATAGAGGATAGAGACCAGGCAACAATGATCCTCTTTCGGGCCCTGTGCAAGAGGGGACATTCCTGATCCTTTCTCCGTGGCATCCATAAACAAGTATTTGTAAGCAACATCAACCGGAATAAACCAACAATCTCCATACTATCCGTCTACTCCTCCCACAGCATCCGAGCCCATAGGACCTTAAAAGCCAACTTCCAGACACTGGACTTGGGAAACAATACATGATCATCTCTGCCTACAAAAAGAATCCAAACCTAAAGGACCTGTTAGTCAAGGCACGATTCCCACTCATAAGATCACAGACTTCCCAAATCAGGGGACCACTGGTGATAATCAACCACCAGAATGGTACACGATTCTTGGCACAACCTCCTATCCACCAACTGTGTTTACTGTATTGCCACAAATGTGGCAAACAATATGTGGGATACTATATGTGGGAGACTAATTGCCACTGTTTGATAATTATACTTATCAAACGGGGAATTAGAAATAAAGGCCTACCTTTAATACAAGCCTGCTTCAAATAAAGGCCTGTCACGTTGGGGATGCACAGTCAAGTCTCCGGATCCACTTACATTCTGCATAAATGTGTTCGTTCTTCCTCTGCAGATGTTGTGTCGGTATCATGTTTGATAAGTATAATTGATCATTGTGAAGGAATTTTCCTTCATTAGGCTAAAGGTAATAGGACACAGGGGTTCCCCAGGTCACATTCGGGTCATTTGTAAACCTAAAAGTATTAGGTCCTGACAAGACTGGCCCCGTCTCCCAGTAGACCAAGGTCATTGGCAATAGACGGCACTATGCTCCAGACTCCACAATGATATACTGGCTCCTCTTTGTGTCCTCTAAGGCATGCAATGACGGTGGCTTGAAGTAATATACAACGTGACTTTCGTTAACTTAGATAAGCATATTTACTTGTTTGAAATCCAATACCCAATATAATCTTCACACAACTTAAGTTGAGTTAAATATTTCTTTCCAGGTAGTAACCTTCTGTCATGACTGGGTCTGGTCTGTAGTCTGTGTGTTGACATGTCACTTCACTTCCTGTTTTATTTGAAGAACTCACTTCTTGTGTCATTTTAGGTTGGTCTACTTCCTGCCTTTGTCCTGGTTTCCTGCCAATTCCAATCAGCTTGATTGATCGCTCCTGGCCTACACCTCACCTGTGCTCCTCCCTAGGTAGTTTGTCAGATTGTGTTGCATGTTATGCAAGCGTTTCCTAGTGTGTCTTCTTCCAGTGCCTGTTTTTTGACCTAGTCCCTTGCCTCACATTTTGGACAACTCTGCTTGTGTTTTTGACTGCTTTCCTGTGTACCGAATCTGAACTGTTTCCAGTAAAAGACCTTGCATCTAACTTACCTGAGTGTCAAGTGCTGCATTTGAGTCCCCTATTGTGCTTCCTGACACCTTCAGAATTGGGTGGCAATACACAGTTTTTACTTGCACTGCTGTTTTCTATTCTCTTCGTTGGAGCTTCAATAAATGCTTCTATGTAAAACATCCAGGTCTCCTGAAACTTCTTCACTCACTAGTCAACCAGCTTCCTGATTTTCAACACAAACTGGCATCACGAACAGGATTCCAAAATAAAAACTGGTAAGTGCAAAGTTTCTTTATTTTGCCTTACCATGTCTGCGTTTGACGGAATTATAAAGAAACCATATGTATCTTTCTGCAATTTGGCTGTGAGCATTTAGGGCCTGAATCAGGTCAGAGATTCAGTGTCTGGGGACAGTTTCCTGGCTGAATCCCTCTGAGAGCATTGCTCAGGACAAAAGTGCCATACAAACCTCTCAGTGGATGTTCAAATCAAAATAAACTTTGATAAAATATAATTGATAATTTTAAAGTAGAAAAGAAGAGAGAAATCAAACGAGCAGAAAGTGGTTGACTTTGTGTATTGTACAGATTTTGTTTAAATTAAATTAATTGAAAATGAGTGCTGAGTTTTAGAGTAGAAGACTGTGAAGCGTGTCTTTTTAAATATACCACAGCACCACAACTGGTTGTTTTCATTTTTCCGGGGCAACAAAGGGTTTGTGCCCGACACATATATGACCCATAGTGAAGACGTTCTGGGGTAGGCTCCGTTACGCTCCAAGCAGCTGGAACAGCCTTCCAGAGGATCTGAGAGGAGCTGAAAGTATTGAGCTTTTTAAACGTAAATTAAAAACCATGTATTTAGTCTGGCTTTTATGTAGTGTTTTATAATTTTATGGTTTTATTATTTATGCTTATTTTACTTATTATTTTATTCTATTTCTATTTTATCAACATAGATATGGCTGGGTGAAAGTTAACTTTTACCAGCGTTATGCTAGTCTGGCAGAGGCCTGCTGGAACAAGCGCTAACCTTTGCTAATACATGACAGCTAGCTAACGTTAGGTTCCATGTGAGCAAACAACGGCAGAGATAAACAGACTTAGCTGCGGTTTGGGAGTTCCAAGTTAACTCATGAAAGCCATCGCCCCAAAATGTGCAGTCTTTTTCCCCCCCGGCCTTTATTTGTTCGTGGCAACCACACCCCCCGCCATTACTATTATTCACTACTTATTTGAGAAAGTACAGTATGAAATGATGAGTTCACCTGGAATTCCCAAACTATGTTTGTCTCTGCCTTTTTCTCTTTAGTATGCAGACTATGTCAATCATGCTCTCCTTGCCCCTCCCCTCAAACCCTTCCTCTCCACGCCAAAACGGTGACAGAAAGTTGAAACTGAAAACTACTGACATCGAAGAAAAACTGACAGTGTAAAAAAAAAACCTGTCACTGAAAAAATAGTGGCATGAAGAAAAAATTATTTCAATTGTCATTGAAAAACACATCAGAATGCAAAAAATATCAATTTAAATTTTTTTTCAGTGCCAAAACTTGTTTCAGTGCCAATACAAGTTTTTTCAATACAAATGTTTCAATGCCAATCTTTCCTTTTTCAGCTCAGGTTTTGTTTTTAAAGCTAAATTTTTTTTTCGATGCCAAATATTAAAGTCACTGTCCTGGCTCCATACGTTTCACAGTAACATTTTTTTTCTAGTTGGTCTCATGAATTTAACTTTGTGATCTGGAACTCATGGCGCAGGCTGTCTGATCAAATACACACACACACACACACACACACACACACACACACAGGAATACACATTCCTTACTACTCCTTTGGGTTGTTTACATTTCATCTCAGAACTAAGACACAGAGAGGCTGCTACTTTTGCCTCATTATGAGCCTTTGCTCACTTCTTTTGAACAAAGTTCCAGAACATGAGTGTTCTCATGTTCACAACAATCGGTGTCACTCATCTTGCACCCCACATGGACCTACTCTGGGCACTCATTGCAGTGTGTTCTGGAAAAAGGATCAACAAGCACCTCAGTGCTTAGCAGCAAAGTAAGAATAACCACCTCACAAACATGCAACAAGAGCAAACTCTACAGGCGGGTTAAAAAACCCACTGGACTGTTGGACAATGTTGTGGTGAGAAAGTATGAAAATTCTGGAACGACTGATGGACATGTTCTTCCAGCTCTCATCCGGACAAACAGACTAGGAGACTTGGAGTCTGGCAGCGAAGGTCATAGTTCTGTTGTGATGTGTCAACCACATAGATAAAAGAGAAATAAAAGTTTGAAGATTGAGTAGTCAATCTGGAGTTCATAAAGAGAGCTCCTGAGTTAAAACCTAATTAGTGATCTTAATTTGAGTGACGTTTCAGTTATTGACTGTTTAAGGTTGATTCATTCACATGTATTCGTTACAAGTGTATTGAATTATTTATTTGCTTGATACGTTTGTATTTGCATTTCGTAGACAGGCAACAGGTAACTGGCAGGTCCAGGTTCGGGAGACAGAAGCACGGGGAAAACATCCAAAAAACAAGAATATGAAAACAACACACAAAGCAAGCAGTATGAACCAACAGAGAACAAAGGAAGGGGGCCAGTATAAGTAGGGAGTGACTGATGAGGGAATGAAGTACAGGTGGGGAGATGGGCAGGGAAGCTCAGGTGAGGGGAATGTGGTGATTGCAGGGCAGATGGGAGTGGCAGGTTCTTGAATCAGGAGAAAGTCTGAGGGCATCTTGTGAACAAATGAAAAATAGCACAGGGAAAACACAAATCTGGCAGGAGAGGGAGACAGACTGTGACATTTAGGTCTTTTTGGTCCATTTCTTATCAATAGGAAGTGCGATTTGTTTGGCCTATTGTGTGTAGGTGCATGTGTCCTGTGACCTCTGCCATAGATCCTTAGACACTTCACATGTCTTAAGAGATCTTTAACCACTTGACAGTGTTTTTCAGAGGCCTCTGTTTGGCCTATATGGCAGAACTGATAGGTCATATGGAAAAAGATGGTTTTGTGGGTGATGTTGATGTCATGATCTCATTTTACACAGTAAGAATTATTTTAGCTTTAATTGGTATCTGATTCATTTCATTAAATGACATTCTTGAAGACTGATTATTATTGATTATTGGTTGATGTATGATGTATGATTTTAATTCACGTTTATTTGATTCATTGAGTGTTTATGATTGATTAACGTATGTGTGTGCAATTCAACTCTGATGGTGTTCCAGATTTGTTCCCCAGATAGTAGTAAAGTAATGGTAGTTAGTGCTGATCTCATGTCAAAACGGGGGGATCTGTGAAGGAATTTTCCTTCATTAGGCTAAAGGTAATAGGGCAGGGGTTCCCCAGGTCACATTCAGGTCATTTATAAACCTAAAAGTATTAGGTCATATGTCTCTTTCAGAGCAATAGTTCAGATCTGTCAGGGTGCAGCTGTCCTGGTAAGACTGGCCCTGTCTCCCAGTAGACCAAGGTCATTGGCAACAGACAGCACTATGCTCCATACTCCACATTGATATACTGGCTCCTCTTTGTGTCCACCAAGGCATGAAATGACAATGGCTTGAAGTAATATACAACGTGACTTTCATTAACTTAGGTAAGCATATTTACTTGTTTGGAATCCAATACCCAATATAATCTTCACACATCTCTAGCTGCAGAGTTAAATATTTCTTTCCAGGGAGTAACCTTCAGAATTGGGTGGCAATACACAGTTTTTACTTGTTACTGCTGTTCTCTATTCTCCTCGATTGAGCTTCAATAAATGCTTCTGTGTAAGACATCTAGGTCTCCTGAAACTTCTTCACTCACGAGTCAAGCAGCTTCCGGATTTCCATCACAGTCATATTTTAGTATTAAGCCTAATTTTGATCCGCTCCTGTTTTCCCTGTTAAAGCTAATGCATTACACTGTTACTCAACACTTCCTGTATCAGTTTCAAATGAAGTATCAGTGGAAAGAAACACTTACCCTTCAAGGCTTTTATTGTTAAACTTTTGCAAGAATGTGTTGTGGAAGACTCATTGACTTGCAAGCTTCCCATATGGCACTTGAAATGTAGCTACTGCCATCTTGTGGTGCTTGTACATTACTACAACATACACTTTGGCTGAGACATTAACACACATACACCCGCAGTGACTGAAATCTGACAATAACACTTTAGATCAGTAATCCAGAACAACAAAGTGTTGAAAATGGCATGATGATATTGTTGAATTTATTAAATTAAAGCGATGGAAATATATATATATATATATATATATAAGTGCATTATACATAATGCATAATAATATCTCTATAATCTATTACCTATTCTAGCTCACCTATCCTCCCAACCCTAACCCAAATCACCAGGACTTTGCAGGGCAGCAACCAACCATACCACCAGACAAGCTTACCTCCTCCAGAGGAACATCACCTTAAAACACAGCAACTGTGTTTATTTCCTGAGCTGCAAACTGTGTCAAATCCTCTATGTAGGGGAATCAAGAAACAGCCTAGGGTCTCGCATATCAACACACTGCTACGTCATCTGAACAGGCAAGAAATCCACCACCCACCTGGTGCAACACTTCACGAGACACGGACTAGACAACCTCCACCTTCAAGGCCTACAACACGACCCCCATTGGACCACAAGAGAAAGACGGAAAATGGTGGTAAGTACAGCCATTCTAATCATATTTGTCATATATAAAAGTACTCATTTTTTTGCAAGTTGTTTCTCTGAATAGTTTTCCCAAGTTATATAAAGTTAAAATTGGGGTGTTGGATCATGTTTTCAGTGTAGGTGTGCCAAACCCAAGTAAATAGATCCCTGAGAGAATAAAGGACAACATGTCCCTGTGGCTGGATGCTGCTGTAGTGTTGCTTGTTGTAGATGCATTGTGCTGGTGAAACTGTTATGATGGTGCTGTTTAAGTGACTGTTTTGCACTAAACTGTGTCATCGTTAAAATATAGTAAATATAAGTACAGTAAATGAGCAGAGAATTTCACTATCACTTCACTATCTATATTCACTGTCTTTCAATATATCAACCCACACAATAGAAACGATTGTGCTCCATTGTTGCATTAAAAAAGTTGGGGAAAAAATTGACCTAGACTATCAGGTCCCACACAGGGAAATTTAAGGCCCAGCCAGTTACTTTCCTTGGGTACTGGACTGTAGTATGTGTTGTTCTGTGGTTCATGCACACGCATGTCAGTTATCGGAGCCTTGCACATCAAGTCCCCACAGGGTGTTGAACCCATTCTGCAATGGCTCATACCAAATTTGATGCTGACATTTAAATGACTGGCTCCACTGGCTACTCTCCAATCTACTGCCTTGGTGAATCACCAAGGTTCATGTAATGAAAAAGAACAAATATAAAGCTCTTATTCAAACTGATTCTGATACAATTCTTCACAATCTTTCCCCATAGTACCTAAGGCACAGTTTCACCTTGCTCATCTGAATGCAAGTGTTGACCTGTTTCAACCAAGAGTTTTTTTAAATCAGACACAGTCAGGAAGTGCATCTGAGGTGACACAGTTCTGTGAACATCCTCCAAGGAGTTTTCAGAGGTACACACACAAATGAACAGCTAAAACCAGGGGATAATTTCAGTGTAGTAGAGGTCACAGACAGTGACCGTGAAACTGATCCATCCTCTTTCTATCCTGATAAAAGCCACTGATAGTAGATGAGACTCAAACCCACCTCAAGGACCTTGAAATGCACTGCCACATACTCAAAAATAGCACTCAATTCGGTGATCTTTATTTCCAAAAGGCAATCACTACATTTAATGTAATGGTTGCACAAGAGATACTGTGAGCAATGTCCAAGTACAGAGCACGTGCTGCTTGTGCATCTTAACACAGGCAGTTAAAAAAACATGGCAAGCATCATCCTCTGAAGCATGTGGTGGTATACAATCAACACCATATACATCATAATATAGTTTTGCAATATAGCATGCCTTTTTTGTTCCATGTCTTGGATTTCTTCTTAAGCTTTGACATTTTTGTAGTTCTTAGAAGCATTTTTAAAACACATGTAGTCCTTGCTTTTGCTGCATTCACACTAGCCTAGAGCTTCACTTAGTAATGTGAACAGTAGGATCAGACATAGTGTGCATACACAGATAGTGAGTACTTTACCATTAGGCTGGGGAGCATATGTGAAAAAGACAATGTGAGCATCTTAATATCACTGTAATACAATCAGTAGCACAGTTTACATTTTTTATACATGTGGTGTCATTTTCCTCAATGGTACACGGTGGATATGAAAATGTATTGTACTTTGTGGGAATAATATTGGACGCTCAGGCAGCCACCACCATGGCTGAAAGCTGCAGTTCATGCCTTAAGATGCAATACCACTAGATGCTGGCTGCAGAAAGTATCCAACTGCATAGAATTCCATTCAAAAACGGCATTTCTGCAGGAATACAGTTGTTTTAACATGAAGTTTGGTTCTGAAGAGCTAATTTCCCTTCTTCTGTGCGTCATCAGGGTGAGTTTGAGAATCCACCAAAGAGGTATTAAGGCGTCTAGAGAAGTATGTTTTGGAGCATGTTTGCAAGATTGACAGGTTTCTTGGCCTATCAAGCATGTCAGCTGTAGTGGTTGTCACTTGCTTGTCTCAACTAAGTTCCATCCAGGCTCCTTATGCTTCAGTGAAATTTGGATTTTCCAGGTTGTGGATGAGGGGTAAACCCAAATCCAAGCTCCAAAATGTCCCTTCAGGAACTTACAGGTGATCCATACTTCCATGTTTTTCAACAGTCTGTGGATATGCTTAAATCTTGTATGACGACAAGTACACCATACACCCTCAAAGTAACAACAGTGCGCTTTATAATCTCAAACCCATCCATCATTTCATTGGTGTTCCATGTACAGTATGGAACAGTCCCTCTTATTGTATTATGGCTTATCTTCCATACTGTTGTCAATCATTTTCATAGAGCGCAGGTGAAGTCATTGTCCCCTCATCCTCTCAAAGTGTGAATGCAGCACTTATTAGACAATGTCAACAACAAACATTAGGACAAGAAGCCCTGAGATAGTGTTCAAAGAGGTCATGATCTAGGTAGCATTTTTGGACATTGTACTGAGACAACAGCTGAGCTTGGGGACCATGCACAGACATGTGGCATGTTCTGAATCATTCACATTTAAATGCACATTTTAAGAGTTTTGTTTCAATAGCCAACATGAAAAACAGCATAACAACAAACACATAGTAGAAGTGTTACATTTAAATCAAACTTCTCATGTGTTACTATTCTACTCTTCCACAGCAGCTTCTTTTGGGTGATTTTTATGTTCATTATTTTTGAGTAATACTTCTGACTTGAGCCACATATGGAGTCACAGCACCAAGTTGGAGGTCCATGTGCACGTCAGACTTAATTTAAAACTCTTCATCTCATTGCCATCCATTAAATGTGACACTTCATATTAGGGAGTAGGATTTTATGTCACATCAAGCATTATATCTCATTCCAATTCAATATGCTGACACTTTTTTTAAATTTTGAAATTGGCTGCATTTTGTCAAAAATCTGTTATTTTTTTACTCTGCATTGCCTGCTTTAATCTAGGCCCCAAGCTCACCAACATGAATCTGAACTTTCCTGGCTGACAGCTTGTACAGCTAACATGTGACTGACAGCATCCCCTTCTATGTTCAAGGATAATTCCAGATTTGTTACAACTGGGGTCTAGCTTTAATAAATCTGAAAGAAACATAGTTTTGGCCGTCATTTTTATCAGAGATGCTAACATCATAGTAGTTGCTGAAATCTGGGACCGCGCTGACATCACTGCAATAAAGCCAGACGAGGCAAGGCACAAGAAACACAAAACTTGTCTTCCTAGATATTATCAAGGGAGCAGTCTTCAGTCAGACATTACACTGCCACACCAACATCAGCAGGTAAGCTTTGCTGCTTAAATTAATAGTCTGATACTATCTGGAAGGGGCCAATCACCTCATTGATTAGATAGACTTCCGAAGCCTCACATAAAGTCCATACTAGCTCAAGTTTTGGAAAAACAATCCAACAGTATTTATCTCTGTAATTTCAGTATTACCTCATTAACAAGTGGTGTGCAGATCCAGAGAGATCTGGGTTAGGGGTTAACCAGTAGCTACATGTTGGATGTACAGTAAAACACAAAATATACATCGGACACAAGGCAATTAGACATGAGCACTGAAAACAATGTGCGGGCCAGTGCACACACAAGTTTCAAAAATGTCATCTGCAAGTGGGTGTACGTTTCGACCAACAACACAATGATAATCTGGTTGGTTAGCAGTGACAAAGTGTTAACCAACCAACCATTACATAAGAAAAACACCCATCCAGATATGTTGAGGGACAGATATACTCCAAAATGGATATGAACATGGGCAACGGACAAGATGGCAGTTCTTTTCATACCACACTGGATGTCTGCAGAGGTGGACATATACATGTTTATACTTGTTTGTTGGCATGTACAGTCGCGCATACATTTTGGGTACATAAACCCTTGGCTACATTGTTGACATGTATACTAACATGAAGCAGGAGGTAATCAGTGAACACTCACATCTAGTACGGTTTGGAGTTGTTAAAACTGAATATTGAGTGAACAAATACTGAGGGAACAATTTTGCTTTCCCCCTGTCCCTCATTGATATTATGCATCTGGATCTCAGTAATTACTTTAGTTCAATTAGTACAATGTTAACCCTCACTGAGAGAAATAATGGCCAAAGCTTCAAAACTAAGACCCAAGTTGTTATCCTCCTCACCTATTAGCTGACAACTTCTTTTTTTTTTTTTTAATATGACCATCATTTCGCATAGCACAATTACAGAAACCCTACCAGGTCTTGCTTTCATACAACACAATGTGTGTCAATCAGATCCGCAGGGCACAGTGAATATGTGAAAATTACAGTACATAGCACAAAGGGACAGGTATTGTCCCTGCCTAAGCACACACAGGAATAAGGAAGATCTAAGGCACTAATGGTGCTATTTAAAACCTCCTTTTGTGGAGTGAATGCTGTCTATGGGCCCATCTGAAAATGGAGATCTTTAGTTTTAAGTGTTTTCTCACTCTCATTCTCTTTGGTCTGCTCCGGAATAAACCCATTCTGTGGCTTGCAAGCTTCCACAAACAGTGGAAAATCAGACAAGCTAGTGTTGCACTCCTTGTCTTCATTCTCATCCTCTCCTTCGTCCTTCTTTTTCCCTTCATCTGCAGTGTGCATGCTGCAGTCGAAAGTGGGCACGCTGCAGCCGTAGGGCACGCTGCAGCCGTAGGCCTCGCTGTGAGGCCGACGAGCCTCATCCGGGATGTTTTTCTTCAGGTCCCGATTCCTGTTGCGCTTCGCCAGCTTGGTGACAGAGCCCAGACGGTTGAAAATGTTGTCCTCAGATGTGGTCTGGTGGTTGGAGCGCTGGTCGCACTGCTCGGCCCCCCGCAGCCGAAGGTTGTTCAGCTTGGTGTCGATGCTC
This sequence comes from Maccullochella peelii, assembly GCA_002120245.1. Taxonomy (NCBI): domain Eukaryota; kingdom Metazoa; phylum Chordata; class Actinopteri; order Centrarchiformes; family Percichthyidae; genus Maccullochella; species Maccullochella peelii. The sequence goes on from LKNJ01006557.1 coordinate 11,310, forward strand.
TCCTGGGACGAGGTCTTATAGCTGTTGGTGTCCAGGCTGTTGAAGATGGCGCGACGCTCTGGGGAAAGCATGTCCAGGGACACGGCGCGCTGGTCCAGGCCCAGCTGCCGTCTCTCCATGCTCCGGATGGTGGCGGCTCGCTGCAGCTTGTCGTGGACCTCGACACTCATACGCCGCCGCGTTTCCCGGAACTCTGCTCGCACATTTGCTTTCCACTCTGCTGCATGAGCCTTAATCTCTCCAACCTTGACCAAAGAAAGTTAAAACAAATCAGTTTGTTCAAAAATAATGCTGTAGCATAACGATCACATCTTTTTCTAGATAAATAAAGAGCACTAAGTAATCCATGAAATTCTATCAACCTTACCAAGCCAATATAAATGGTATCAACAGTGACAAAACTTAATCTCGTCCCAGTCGGGTCTGTTATACTTTACATCAGTGATCATGACCAATGGATCATGAGATGACTAACAGGACAGGAAAGAAACTACAATTCTACAACACAGTAGCAGTAGTGCTAGCTTGGCTACACCTGTCAGTAATGTGATTCCCTTCTTGCTCATTGTAGTTGCCCCTCAAGAGTCTCCTGAAGTGATGCACCTGTACGGACTCTAGTTATTTTTCCTTTGCAGATGAAGGACTCGTCTGTAGCTTTTTCATGGCAGCTTGAGATAGCAGGAAAAGGCGGAGTGAGGTGACCTTTCAACATGTTGTTGACTGATCTAATCACATTCAGATTGCAGTGTATTCTGCAATTACACCGACACTAACAGGTGTTTTTCCTCATCCAGACAAGATATCCAGAAACAAATCAGTGTTAATACCAGGCAGAGGTAGGGTCTCCACCTTAAAAAGTATTCAGAGAATATTCCACCAACCAAAGATTTGCTGAGTATTGTGGGGGTTGATAACTTGTGATAGGGTAACTCATAAACAAAATAAATAAATAGTGTATAATGAACATGATTATTGGTTGTAGCCCTCAAGTGATAAGATACCAAAGCTTTCCCTAACCCAGTCATGAATATAACATGAGTATCAACATCTTCATCATTTCAGCATTAATCAATTCTTATCAGAGCATACCTCTTCTTTTGTCTTTTTGGACAGCACCCTCAGCCAGTCACCAATCATGTTCAGCACTGCAGCAAAGTAGGCCAGACCACCCAGGATCCAGAACCAGACTAGTGGTCTGTACCACTTCCGGTACTCAATCCTCCGGTCTCCCCCTGATTAGAAAACAAGACACAAATGAATGAAGAAATGTACACCACTTTGCTGCTGTGTGTGTGCAACTCCACCTGGACATGTCAAGGAATGAAGCTCAGACCATGAGAAATTCACAGAGGAGATCATTATGTCATGTTCTGTAGTCACAGTCAGCGATCATCTTCATCGAAGGAGAAGACACTGTCAGCCAACACAGGGTCTAGTCCATTAATGGATTCTGTTTTAATAAAGCAATGGTCAACGACTGTTTTTCGCATTTAACATTGACTGTGTGTAAAAGCCGATATGCAATAAGAAAAAGAAAGGTTTGTGGTTATAAAGAGATCCACATATAAAATAAAGAGCATTGACTGAAAAGTGTCTTTACTTTCCTCTGCATCAGGCTTCATGAACATTTAATTGTTTTAGTTTTTGTGATGATTTTTTGATTCACTTGTGAGGATGGCAATGCTGGTAGCTCTGTCACTTAGTCACTGTGATGATAACATTACATTTTGCTAAGGATATTAGTGATCCTTGGAGAATGATTCCTAATAATTTTGGTGACCCCTAGAAATACTGATAGGTGGTTATTTGTCCTTGAACACTATGGGCCAAGCTATCTAAAACACTAATTGCTGAATTTCCATAAAATTTTCTGTGGATGTTTGTGGGCCTCTGAGGATGAATCGTAATGTGTTTGAATGACTTTTTGACCTTTCATCAGGTGCCTGTGTCAGGCTACATTTTCCATTTGCACAAATTAAGGCATGCTCTGCTATCAGTCACACTCGTGTCAGCTGTTTGGCATTAGCTCACTCATTCATACTCAGTAAGAGTGGGCAATAAAGAATAAAATCCTCTATAATGGTGTTATAATTTTATATCAGGTAATATATACAGTATATATATATATATATATATATATATACACAATTGTGGTTGCATGCAGAGCTGTGCTGTATAGTTAGAGGCAAGGGGTATTACGGTAGCTGGGCATGCTGCTGTTGACATCATTAAAGCAATAAACCCCAAGAGGCCATGGTGTGTAAGAGGCTCTACCAGCTTTGCACATCTAGAGACTGCAATTTTTTTCCAGTTCTTTTTGGCAAAATAGCTCAAACTCAGTCAGATTGGATGGAGACTATGTACAGCAATTTTCAAGTCTTGTCTTTAGATTCTCATTCTCATTGGATTGAGGTCTGGGCTTTGACTGTGCCATTTTAAGCCAAAAAGTTCAAGTTTGGTCTCATCTGACCAGAGTACCTTCTTCCCCATGTTCACTGTGTCTCCCACGTGGCCTGTGTCATATGTGTCGGCTGTGTATCGGTAATGTTGGCTACTTGTATTGCACTATAAACAAATTTTAAAAAAGGGGAAAAAAAGAAATGAGTTTAAGAAAAAACAAGTGAGATTCAGATTTTGATCTTACATTTAAAGGATGTGTTCAAAATTGGATATTTGAGATTTTATTGGTTAAGTCATGAGTAATAAGTTTAAATAAAAGCTGAAATGCATTTTCTTTAAATGCAGACATTTTGAATGTTAGTCAAGAATGTTTACACTTGAAAACTTGAAGTTCTGTAATGGTGTGTTCCCGCCAAAAGCGAATTGAACTTTTCTTGCGGTGAGATTACATACAAAGGCAATGCAAAGACACGAACAGACGCAAATTCGCACTGGGCGACGCAATTGACACAAATAACAAGATGCGAATGAGGCGAATTCTGCTTCATTCGCGAATCATGAAATCATGAAATAGTTATATCGGCCTCCTTTTGATCCATTTATTGCAATTAAATCACAGCAAAATCTATTTGTTTTTGGTTCATACCGCTGTAGTAGTGCTGGCCCTGGTCAGCCTCAAGTTTCCAACCACCGAGCCATGTGCGCCTCCGGATGATGTTATGAACTAATTATTTAACGGTTGTGTTTATTTGCGTTACTCGCACGAACAAACATTAAACAATATTCGCTTCGCTTTTGGTGTGAACATCATGAAAATTATGTTATACTAGCCTGTATAAGAAAGGTAATGACAGGTGTTTACTTATGTATTACCTGTAGGTGGCAGTATAACATCTTGGTATAGAACATTAATACAATAAGTAGGCAGATGGCTTTAGGCCTAGCTAGCATGAAGTTCCAAACTTTATATGTTTTTATTATTTTGAAATAAGAAAGAATGATGTTATTAGTTCACTGCAACACTTTCATATAGTTCAGTGTAATGAACATTGCATCTTAGGGGCAACTAACAGAGCTTTAGATGTTTGGTCTCATGTTTCCGAGTTATTCAGATTAGATTAGATTAGATTCAAATGTATTGTCATTGCAAAGAGTACAAGTACTGAGACAACCAAATGCAGTTTAGCATCTAACCAGCAGTGCAAAAAGCAGTAAAGTAGAGTAATGTGCATATTTTCTTGTAGAATAAAATGTTTTCTAAATAAACTTAACCTAAATTATAATCAAAAAGGAACAGAAACTCTAATCATGACCTGAATGTTGTCCATGTCCAATTCAAATGTTGACATGTGTTCTGATGTTTTTGTTAATGATTAATAATATGTAAGAAACAAAACAGGTCAGGAATTTCATTCATGAACACTTTGACTATGAATGACAAGCTCTCACCTGCCACATAGTCACCTATTCCAACTGTTGTCAGAGTGATGACAACAAAATATGTTGACTCCAGAGCCGTCCAGCCCTCAATGTGTTTGAAGATCACAGCTGGGATGGTGACGAACAAGATGCAGCCAGCCAGGATGAAGAGGAGGGTGGAGGCCACACGGATCTTAGTCTGACTGATCTGGTTGTGTTTATTCTGTGGGAGAATGTCACACACACACACAAAGTATGAGAGGTGTAAGAAATAATACCTGTCTCGTTTTCAGCAGGGTTCAGACTGTTTGAGCTCCTTGGCGACAACCCACAGAGTCTGAGAGGGGACTTGAATGAATCAGTCACAGTGGCTTTATTATTGCATCAGCATGAGCACTGATTATGATGAGAAGGGTATGGCTGTTCAGTGTATATGGCCATGTGGGTGAAGTTGACCTGGAAGTTCATTAGTTCAGGGGCAGTCACCCCTGCAGTTTGTTTCCTTTTATTTATAACCATGGTGGTTTTTGGTTTATTAACATTTGTGCTGGAACTGGATTAAGGATAAGCCACCTACTGCCACATTGTGGTACAGGGACATATTCAGGGTCCTCCCTAAAGAAAAAATCAGTGCAGTTCTGAAGGGCAATGAGGGGTCCTTTACTGAAATGTGGTCTCCTTTGCTTGACTACTTACCTGGGGAATTGACTTGGTTAGTGCTGAGGAGCCAGTACTCCCTGCAATGGCTACACCCATCCAGAATATACTCATAATACTGCTATGTTTTAGTGTTTTAATTCAACTAAATTCATGTATCACTGGGTACTCCAGGTCTATCTTTTTCTGACTCAGACTCTCTACACAACTTTCAGCAGAATTACTTTGTTTTAGCAAACCTCTCAGCAGTACTACCTTGGGTGTTGTAAGCCCTCTCACACTTACCACCTCATCGCCTTGCTCAAAGTTCAATAACATTCCATGTCTCTGAAGGAGAGTAGTAGCCTTCTTTTGTGTTAAAGTGAATTGCATGATTCACAAACAATCTTTACTAGGCTTGTTATATTTCTTCATATATTGTCTTTAAAACGTCCCCTTTCAATTTTCTGGTACCTGTCGCAGCTTGGTGACATAAACCAACCGCCACACTTTGCCTCTGCACTGTGCTCTGCAGTACGCACTTAACTTTTATCATAAGGTTCTAAAACTCATGTCACAAAAATATTTGTATTCAGATTTATACTGGTAATGGGTGTGGCTAATACTGGAAGTAGAAAGAAAGTGTCTAGCCTGCTTCATATTCTGCATTAAATTGTTTTATACTGCCATTTATACTCCTCATATATATATAGTTTAGTAGTGGGGGGTTGTTTTTTTTTTAAATATTGAAAAATACAACCAGTGGAGTTGAGGAGGGAGGTGGGACTGGGTCCCTGAAAGGCTTGGAGCCTTTTTTGATTTTTAACCTAGGTTTAGAAGAAACCTGGAAGGACACTGATGAGTGCCCTTATGGAGGTACTAAGATTCACTGAGGTTTCACGGTGCACGAAACCTTAGAAGTTTCACGGTGTGAAGTGATCCATTGGGAGATTGCTAAGATTCACG
>LKNJ01006558.1:0-16726 GCA_002120245.1 Maccullochella peelii
GCCATCACAATTTGGCCCTTGTCAAAGTCACTCACATCCTGACGCTTGCCCGTTTTTCCTGCTTCCAACACATCAGCTTCGAGGACAAAATGTTCACTTGCTGCCTAATATATCCCACCCAGTGACAGGTGTCATTGTAACGAGATATTCAATGTTCTTCACTTCACCTGCCAGTGGTCATAATGTTATGGCTGATCGGTGACATGTTTGTTTCAGTCTTTAAGTTAAAATAAAAAAATAATGAATGAAGTCAAAAAGAGATCATAGCAATGACTGAAAAGATGCAGACTGAAGCCAGAACTTATTAAGCCCTCTCACAATACAACAATGATCAAACTTATTTTTGTTTATTTGATTATTTCTATGCGGTGCAGCGGTTAGCACTGTCGCCTCACAGCAAGAGGGTTCTCGGCTCGACCCCACTGGTCGGCCGGGGCCTTTCTGTGTGGAGTTTGCCTTCCCGTGTGGGTTCTCTCTGGCTACTCCGGTTTCCTCCCACCATCCAAAGACATGCAGGTTAATTTTTGATGATAGATTCTAAATTGCCCGTGAGTGTGAATGTTTGTTTGTTTGTGTGTCTCTATGTGTCAGCCCTGTGATTGACTGGCGACCAGTCCAGGGTGTACCTCTCTCTCGCCCAATGTCAGCTGGGATAGGCTCCAGCCCCCCCCGCGACCCTCTGAGGATGAGCGGTATAGATAATGGATGGATGGATTATTTCTAATTTTATTATGACAAATTTATTAGCCACATTTGTTCAATTGTTCACAATTGAATTTTCGGTACCATGTGTTAATGAATATGGCTGTATGAATTACAAACAATGTTGTTTGGGGAAGGGGCGATTCAAAAAACAAGGTATCAAAAAACAGTGATGTCAGCAATATATTGAAATGACTCTGTCTCCAAGGGAAGTAATATTTTTTCTTACAAGAACAAAACACACAAACACACAAAAAACACTTGAAATGAAAGATGCACTTCCTGACACATAGCATCTCATGTTCGTATACTCACTCTGCGCAGAGGAAGCTTTCAGGTCTAATCCGTTCTTGAAGAGCCTTCACTTTTTGATGACACGGCAACATGATACCTATCACAATGTCCCCAGGAGCTTGGGCCCCGCAAATGGGCTGAGCAGAGTCACATCTATCCCCACGAACCGGGATGATCAGCATTATCAAGGCCGGGAGGAGGCTGCACAGCAGACCACTCTTCAGCATCTTGAATCTTGGCGCGGGTGAAAAAGCACTTCAGCGCACAGCGATATGCAGGAACACTTTTAATCTCTCACATGGAATTTGGGAGGTACTAGACACAGTGCTGCAAGAAACCTGTTTTAAAGTGGAACTGAAAAGAACGTTTCATGCACTAAATGTTGTCCTCCAGGCATTTCCCACACTGACAGGTGCTAGCATGAGGAAGTAAAGTACCAAAAAATATCTTTAACTGACATCTTTAGAGACCAATGAATGAATGAATCAACCAATCAAATTAAAAAATGGTGGTTATTTAATTTCCCCCTTATTATCAGAGAAACAATAGAATGCTTATATGATTTTTGAACTGGTATGCTTTATGTTTGCGTTGACAGCCCAGCCTGAACTGTGTTTATGTTTGGGTCCTCTGCTTGGCTGCGCTCTCTTCTCTTTCCAGAAAGTCAGAGGGTGGAGCTGAGATCCCGTCAGTGAATGTGAGTAGGCTGGGCTCAGATGACTGTGCAATATGTTGTCATACCTGAGCTGGTCATGCAAAAATCAGGCAGGACAGGAAAAGGTTTGGGCAGGGCAGCAAACATAACAGGCCAGAGCCAGCACAACAAGCATTCCACAGACTGATGAACTATATACCTTTTTAATCAACTGCTTTTTTGTAATTTCCCTCTATTAATGCCCTTCTATTCACTGCAAACACACTTTTAAACCAGGTTGTGTTGGGAGTGTTTATCCATCACTCATCCAGGTTAGTTGAACGCTTAGTCTCAACTCTCTATCCATCCACCCATGCAATTTCCATATCTGTTTATCCTGATCAGGGTCGTGTCAGGGTCAGGGTCATTCAGGATCCCAGTTCACCTGACCTGCATGCTAGAGGTTGTCACAGGTCCACTTGGTTCCTAGTAACCAACACCCAACCATGGACCCAGTCGAGCCACGTCCAAATTATATTCAGTCTAATCGGGTCATGTAGGGTCCTTTTATATTTCTGTGGGTCTCGGGTCTGTGTGTAATATGTCTACTACCCAAGTGGATCATCGCAGGTCTAATTATCATCAGTTTTATTCCATATCAGTCCCCTTTTGGACCAGGTCTGCTTTTAAAAAAATTTTTCAGGTTCTTTGTAACTTTCTTAAGATACAAAGCATTGTCAAAGATTAAACCAGAAGTTCCAAACCTTTTAGTCTTGTGATGTCATGTTTCAGATATCTGTGGGTTGTTAGGAGCACAAGCCAATTGTTCCACAGACCTACAAGAGAACATCAGAGAACACAGGCTGCGTAGAAAAGATTAGACATTAACCAGTGACACCTTTAAAATCAGCCATGAGAGGTCTCAAAGAGAATGTACATAGAACACATACTATGAATGTCAACCCAAGGCGTGTCTATTAATAAATAAAGTGGGTGCATCAAACTAAAGCTGGCACTAAGCACACAGTTTGGATCATCCTGAGTGGTGACCAGCTGACCCGTGACTGTTTGATTGACAGCAGTGCTAGCCTCTCAGAGATGGAGTGTGGGCGGGGCAAGGGGCTTCTGCAGGTAGTTCAAGTGAAGTTCAACATGACAGAATACCTTACTGCATGATGGTGTTCCAGGAAACTAGATTACTGCTGATAGAAAACAGCAGTCTAAAAGTCTAAACGATATTGACAGCAATGTGTTAATGTTCACTTCAGTTTGATTTCTAGTTTATTTGACTTAATTTATCAGGTTACACATAGCAATTGCAATGTTTGAATTAATTCATGAATAAAGAGCCACTGGTGGGTTTATGTGTAGTAGGTATAACTGAAACCCAAGTTACAATGAACAGCATTTTATTTCAGGAGGATCGGGATAAGCCTGAGGGACATTTGTTCTAAACACTGGACAATGCTGCCCTCTGCTGTCAACATACGACAAAACATGTTGCTGCAAACAGGTCAGAGTACACATCACTTATCAATCACAATGTGTGCATGATGGTGTCACTTGTTGACATTTACTTTGATTTCTATCTGTTCATCTTCAACTGTTAGAGTGATCAGTGGAGTAGAGCAGCATGATGCAGCAGCAGCAGCAGTAACATGTGCATGAGGTGGAGGTGCAGTCAAAAGCACACACTAACAAATAACTGTGTCCTCACTCAGCAGTCAGCCTGTTTATTAGACATACTTATGTCATGGCCTTCTTCAACAACAGATGAGCTGAGAATATGAGCTGTGTACAGATTGTGACAGAAGACACTGTACTGAGACTTCTAGACATAAACCCCATAATAGTCACATTTTCTCTACAGCCAGCTGAATAAACGTATAACATACCATCACCAGTTTCAAAGGTCTGTTCTCTGGTTTGTTCATCTACCGGGTATGTTCCCTATTCACAGCATGTGACAGTACAATTAACTTTACTGTAACTGCAGTTCAATGTGTCTGTGCAAACAGCTCCAGAGAAACTCCAGTTGTCCCATGGAGATTAAACCCAAAGTGAACCATCACACACCAGGAAGATAATAAATATCCTTCACTAGTTGATGATTATGAAATAAAAAGTACAGCTGTTTGATTATCACATTCTTTAAATTTCATCTTATTTGATCATTGTAGAGCTGTTTTGGACATTTGACGCGCTTCCTGTTTTCTTTATATTTTTATATTAAACAGTTTAATATAAAAATACACTAAAAACTGTAGTCAGACTTCATCACCTGTTCACCTGTGTTACTGAGCCTGATTCCATACAACATTCTGACAATGCCGTCTTTTCATCATTGTTCATGTGAAAAACTGCAGACTGTGTGGACTCATCAGTGTTTGTTTTACAGTAAAAAAGGCAACCAGAACCTGACTTAACCTAACAGCCTGAAACCCAAACAACTCAACTAAACCTGAGGAGAGGCGTAGCAGCACCGTAGTGTTGTTACTAATAATAGGTCCTTTACTTGTTGCAGGTCTGTGTATAACAAATGATTGTATCTCTGATATATATATATATATATGTATGAACTGTTAGCTGTAAAAACATGTTGCTTTATCTTTGCCTTTTCCTTTCATGTCAAATGCTACACGTGATATAGACCTGAGAAGAACAGCAAAGCAAAGAAAATCAAGAGTTACTTAGCAAAGTTATCCAGCTACCAGAGTAAATATGGTATGTTGAAAGGTCAGTTCACCCAAATTGCAACATATTTTACTGCAGTTTTTGTTTAATTTTTTAATTTTTATTTCTGCCTCCACCTCTATACAATGAAAGAGAATAGAAAGTATTGTCGTAGAGACAGACATCTCAGAGATGGCTGTTAGTTAGAGATGTGGGGTAAACTTGGTGTTCCAGTGAGGCAGCCTCTCAACATTCATTCCTAGAGTTTCCCGGGGAGAAGTTGGCACTAATAATAGAGACAGTGTACAATTAGTACACTTCCAATTAATTCATTTCTATTTAATACCAAACTTGTGTAACCCAGAGAGTCTACAGCAGGGCTGGACTACCAGCTGGGCAGAGTGGGCAACTGCCCCGGGGCCTGAGGGCTTAAGGTTCATGGTGTGGCAATTAGTTTGTGGTATTTATATTTTTGTGTTGCTTTACCCCCTAGTGGGTTAATCCAGCAAGCATAATTCAACATATATGGAGAAAAGTATTTCTAATATTCACTCTAATAACTGTTGCAGAAATGTGTCACTAGTTAGTACCAAATTACATAGTTATTTCCAGGAAGTTTTGAAGTTATACTAAAATTATTGGGATATGATGAGCCACACATTTAAAATAAAACCTTCCACAGACTATTGTATGAGCTGCCTCATACATGGAGTGGGTGGAGTTTGCTCAGTTGACAGTCTGCGGGTGTGGTAGAAAGTTCCAGAAAAAAAGCTGGACCTTGAGTTAAGACTTTTTTTGTTTGTGAAACTCAAAAGTCAAGAATAGACTTTCATACTCAACAGTATGTCCCCAGGGTTGGTTTCTGCCATCGTTAGTCATTTATTGTGGAGGAATTGTCATCAGGCGATGAAAACCAGCAGTTCAAAGGCATTCATGGAGCCAAGAAAGACACAATGGGACAATCTTTTAAAAAGATCAGTCATCCAAAGAGTTTTCAAGTCATCAAATGATCTATAAGATCACGTTCTACTGTTAAATACAACTCAAATAAATTAAAATCAACACAGTGAATTTAGACTGTCGTCACGGCTCCTCTGATATTATACAGTGGCTTAAACAGCAGTAGTATTAGTAAGTAACACTTTAGAATGAGGTTAGACAAATAAACTGATTATTAATGCTTAAATTAGTGTAAAAAGTTTAAGAGTATGGCTGTTTATTTCCTGATCTTCCCACTGCTGGCTGCCCTTCAGACCTCCTCTACAGTCCACCAACCTCCAGCTCAACCAGTGGGCTAACAGTGAGAAGTCACATCTTCAGATTCATTCATTGGTTCCCTCACTGTTAGTGTTTATTTGTGCAGCCCTATAATGAAGTGTTACAGCTTCATAACCATACAGGCTCTTCAAACACACACACACACACACGCGCGCACACACACATCATGCTAAAATACAACAGTTTTCATCCAGTGGAGCATGCACCTCATCATACTGATGCTACACCACCCTCTGCCGGTCCCGCTGCTGGGTCACAGGCAGACCCGGCGGTTTGAGGGACGAGGGGATGGGCAGCTCATGCAGGCTGTCCGGGAAGGTCGTAGGGCTCAGCTGCTTCAGAATAGTCTGCATGGCGGAGAGGAGCAGCGGCGCCGGACTTCTTCCTGCCAGGTACTTGTAGGTCTCCTCGCCCAGTACCTGGCTCCAGCGCTCCGGCTCTTTGCCCAGAGCTCCTTTCATTTTAAAGTGAACCTTGGGCATGAACATGAGCAGGTTGTCCAGACACTGCCTCCTCTCCCCGCCCTTCGCCTCCTTGGAGTCCCTGAGTTTCTCCAGAATGACATCCAGCGGGGTCAAGCCGTTGTGGTCCAGGGCGTGCGGGGACACTCCGTTCCCCAGCAGCATGATGACCGCCTCGGGTCGCAGGAGCTCGCAGGCCAGATGTAAAGGGGTTCTGCCGTCCTCCATGTGAAAACACCCTGCCCGGTCCGTGTAAGGAGGCGTGCTGGGTACCCGGTGAGTCTCCTGCAAGATGAGGCCCAGAATGTAGCGCCTGTCGTAGCGGACAGCCATGGCCAGGTGTGGGGCGGAGCACGGGCAGCAGCAGAAGCGCTCCCCGGGCTTTGCTAGCGCTTCGTCGTTGTACCGGCTAAGTAGGTACTGGGCGTACGTCTGGTGGTCGTGAACTATAGCGTAGAGCAGCGCCTCCGACGGGGTGTAAATCCTCTGGCTGGCGTCCTCCTCCTGGTAAAAAGTCTCCATCGTCCGCATGTCCTCCAGCATCCAGACCGGCTTCAGGTCCCGCACAGCCCGGTAGAAAAGCAGCGAGAAGGACTTCCGATACTTCTCGCTGCTCCGAGCCGCCGAACTGACGGTTAAAGAGGCCATGGCGACCAGCGACCTGACCCAGTAACTTGTGTCCTCAACGAGTTACACAGCGTCCTTCATCGCTCTGGAGCCATTACTTCGGGAGCTGCGGGGTTAAATGGACAGGACAGGAAACATTAGTTCACTTCCAAAACAGCGAGTAACGACTAACATTAGCCTAATCTCCGGTGCTAGCTACAGCCATTTCTAAAGTGGCTCATTCCTGTACCCTCCTGACAGCTGCGGGGTTCCTCTCTGCAGCACTGAGCTAGTACGCATGCGCACAACATAATAACGTCAAACGGAAACTTTATTGACAACCTAACAAAGTCAAAGAATTTCATTTCAAAATTTGACAAAATCTACAATTTCTATAATTCTTTATTCTCAGATATGTGGACGCATCGATCCATTTATTCTTTCAGTGGAAAATAAAATAAGAGATTTTGGTTTGATTTAAACTCTCATGTTTTCAATACCGCTGTTAACCACTGTTACTCACTGTTTAATGTGTTTAATATGTTATTATGACAATGTGAGTAGCAACTCTCTAAACTATTTTGTTCATTTTTTTTTATATTATTGGGAAAATTCTTTATTCATAAACAGAAGTTTTTAGGTATAATTATTTAATTTTCAACTGGAGGCTGGAGACGGTCACCATGCATCAGGAGGGAGTCCTTCCTGGCCAATAGAGAACCAGCTACAGTACCAAAAGAATCTCCCAAACGTTAAAGGATTTGAACATTACTGCCATCAAAAACAAAAACTTGTGTCATCAAAATCATTTGAAAGATAGTGTAATCACATAAAACCTGGCACGGCTTTGAAGGAGTTCGGGCAGCAGTGAGACTTATTTAGTCGGTCTCAGTGGCAGCTTTCAGGTTCATGCATGAGAGGAGTTTTCAGCAGACGTGAATACATCTGATGATGACTTTCCTTTTTTGCTATTTTAAATCAAAGGCTTAGACAAACAGAGAAAGAAGAAAAGAGTCAATTTTTGTTTGCTTGGTTGTTTCTTCTTTCCCAGGTGGGGTGATTGATTATTTCCATTTTATGCTACTTTATACGTCTACTGCACTACATTTCAGAGGGAAATATTGTACTTTTTACTCCACTACAGCTAAAGCTTCTTTGCAGATTAAGATGTTACAAATCACATCATCAATTTATAAAACATGATGCATTGACCCAACAGTATGTTCACCTTGATCAGCTGCAATATTTCTCTTTTTAAAATATCTTTATTGATTTTTGGAACAAGTCTATTCACAAGTAAATGCACAACAAGTAATTAGAATACACTATGTAAGATATGTTGAAAAATGGTATACATGATACTATCAAGGCAAGGCAGCTTTATTTTTATAGCACATTTCAAACACAGGCAATTCAAAGTGCTTTACGTAGGCAAAGAAAGACATTAGAAGGACATTCAAAACAATAAGAATAAAATCAGTTAAGATAAAATAAAATGGAATTTTAAAATGAGAAAAAAAATACATTTTAAAATGAGATAAAATGAAATGAGATACATTAAATTAAATTAAATACAGTCACAGTGCAGCAAAAAGATGCAAGTTGCCAATGCAACAAAGGAAATAAAAGTGCATTAGAAAAACCAGTCGTGCAAATGCACAGGAGAACAGCAGAGTTTTTAATTTCATTTTGAAAGTGGCTTAAGATGCGGCGCATTTGAGATCTTCAGTGTATATAGTATATCCACATGTGCAGGCTTTCCTACTGCATACATCTGTAGACTTACAGTGTCTGCAGACCAGCTGCAACATTCAAATAATGCTTGCTTGTTTATAGTAACTAACAATAAATAATTAACAGTACTATTACTTTTGATAGGTTTTGGCTGATAATACTTATATATTTAAATAACATTTTGAAGGCAGTACTTTTACTTGTAATGTAGTATTTTTATATTGCGGTATTTGCTACTTTTACTTTACATATACGTCTTCCAGCACTGCTTTTCTGTATAGACATGTTCAGAGTTATTATTTAGAGTAGTATTTAAAGATGGAGAGGTAGTTTCTCTGTTACAGTGTCATCTTTCATCATTGTGTGTGTCAGCACAAACTGTACAGTGTACTGCTGCAGGATGCTCTCTCCACAGTACAGTATGTACAGTACACGTAAAGCATTAGTGTTGTGTAGGAATCATCTTTGGCCACACTGGGGCAGTAGTGATCTACTGAATGAGGACTTAAACTGCTGTCTCTCCCTCCAGCCACATTCCCACTTCCCCAAACCTAACCATTGCCAAGCTGTCTGAATGACCTCCAAACCAGAGGAAAATAAATAAGTATATTTCTTTATAAATAAATAAGGAGAAGCACATGTTAATGCAGGTTTAGATGCAAACATTGCCATCCCATCTGGAGGCGGTCTGGCTGGCTTGCACTGTGATCAGATCTCAGCCATTTGTAAATGATGTGTACAGTTTGACAGCACATTCTTATGAAATAGTTTAACATTGTGGGAAGTACACTTATGTGCTTTCTTTCCAAGAGCAAGATGAGAAGTTTGATCTCAGTCTCATGTCTGTGCATTCAGTACAGGGCTTGTTTAGAAAAGCATGCCCTTTTTTATTTTTATCTTTTACATTTTACTTTGTGTACAGATTAAACAAGCAAGAGACAACATGTTATCAACTGAGCTTTAGAGGAGTCGGAAGCTCTACTTTATAACTTTGGACAGAACCAGGCTAGCTGTTTTCCGCTGCTTCGAGTCTGTATAAGAAGCTGCGCTAACAATGACCTGACTCCAGTCTGCTGGCTCTGCTTCCCTACTGCAGATTGAGATCAGATCACAATGGAGGCAGAATTCAGATAATGACAACACTATGATCCAGATTAAGATTGCATGTTAATGCCAGCTGAAAATGTTGTCCATAATTCCAATATCAGTTCTTTTGACTATTCTAAATCTGAGATAAGCCTAATTGGGAGTGGTTTCATCAACCCAATGTTGTGCAAAGTTTGGTGTGCAGTTGAAAAGAACCATATCATCCCCTGTAGTGCCATATTCTGATTCATGTAGATTGATTCAACTATTTTCATGGTAGAATTTCTTTTTGTGATAAACTAGCAGCAAATTGGATTATTTTAATTATCTTGTAGTACTAATGAAAACAAAATACTGGCTCCCAAATTCTTGCCCAAATCTGAAGTTTCTGGGTCCAGCAACTCTAGGCCCAAAATGTCCCTTGAGAAAGCCACAGTAGGTGACACCAGAAACCGCGTATGTCTGGGCTTACAGGGCATTGCATTACAAAATTTAGTGCATTCGGATTACATGCTTAACATTACAATTAGTGAGAAAATGTAATTGGAAACTATTCTTGATACAATATATGGCCATTTGATTCAAATCTCAGACCGGGAAAAGATGGATGAGGTTATTTTAGTTAGTTACTGTAGTGAGGAACATTACTGTTATTTTGCCAGAAAAAATCTTAACTCAAGGTCCACTTACTAGTAATTTCAAGAACTTTCAAGCACGTCTTCCTTGGCTCTGTTATCTCGCTCTACCCACAGTAGATAAAGTTACAAAATAAAAATAACTTTTGGGGCTGAGGACTAAATCTTTTGAGTGTGCTCCTGTGTGATTACTCCGTGTTTAATAGGAGAAAAATAGAGTTTTATTACAAATTATTATTTCAAGTACTCTGTTAATTTCCCCTTCATATAGAAAGCTATAGGAAACACTACAGCTTTCTATAGTGTTTCCTATAGCTCCCCCCCCCCCAGATCTCACACTAAAGCAGAACATGGCTGTGAATATTTCATATTTCAGTGTGACTGATCTTATTGCCACGACAATTAAGATTCCTTTGATTACAGCAGCAGCCTCTGATCACCTCTGGCTAAGCCTTTGATTGAATTTGCATTTGGTGGGTGGTCAGCAACGAGTTTCAGCTGTGGCCACGTCCCTTTTATCCCCACTAATTCCATTTTCCGGAATGACCAATTGAATTAAATGTCAGAATGAGCTGGCTCAACAAGCACTTTGGCACGCTTTGAAATGTAATGGGAGCGCTTCCGATCTGTATGGGGTCTTGATTTCCATGCAAAGCGTTAGTTTAATTCTCCCGTCTATTAATGTGTCTGGTGGCCCCCGCTGCTCACACATGCCAGAGATCATCACTGTGTGTGCAGGTCTGTCTGTGGATGCTGATCTGGGAGCAGTGTCTGTGATGACACAAGCACCATGTGAGTTTATTTACCTTGGTTAGACCTTTATATCTCTGTGTCTGTAAATTTTACTTCGAAGGGCCATTTTATTTGGTCAGTAAAAAATAGATATATTAAAAATATATTC
The DNA here is from genome assembly GCA_002120245.1 of Maccullochella peelii. Classification (NCBI taxonomy): domain Eukaryota; kingdom Metazoa; phylum Chordata; class Actinopteri; order Centrarchiformes; family Percichthyidae; genus Maccullochella; species Maccullochella peelii. The sequence goes on from LKNJ01006558.1 coordinate 11,005, forward strand.
CTCTGCTATTTACAGAAATCCTTGTCCCGCCTGGGAGGCTGAGCTCAGGGACAAAAAGTCTCCTGTCCTTGTAGGATGCAGCTTGAGACTGTCCTCACAGAAACAACAGCATCAGTGTTTGTTCAAATGCCTAAAATGATATGTGTTGACCTGATTGAGACCTTGTAGGCTGAGACTTATGACTGTTGTGTGTCCGGAGCAAAGATGGAGGAAGTGTGATGCTGATGTCTGACTGCTGTTGGTTTCCTGTCTCCTACCAACACTCATCACCAGTTTCTTTTAACGATGACGACCATCTTTCCCTGACCTTATCAGTCAGTCTTGTCTACACTTTAGTCCAGAGCATGATATTGTAACAACTAATCACCAGATTGCCATTATAGTGGTGTATTTGTGGTCTGCAGAGGATGATTCCTCCTGACTCATCTTAACACAAATTAGTTGTATTTATGTTGTAGGATTTTGTTGATTGTACTTAACATGACTGAATCCAATCAATGTGAGTGAGCCAAATAAATACAACTAAAGTCATTTAACTTCACCTGACTTTAGAAAACAGTTCCAGGCCAGACACAGTAAGGAATGTGCCCATCACACAAACATGACATCAAGTGATATTTGGGCCAAAAGCCTTTCAGGTTATCAAGAATGAAAGCATCTACATCAGCAAGAGTTAAAAGCCCAAATAAAGGCCAACCCAAGGTCCACAGTCTTGTCTTTTGCAGGTGGAATTACTTCGTGAAGGCCTGTTGACATCCAAGTCCATCAACACTTTCTGAAGAAATTCAAATGTGTATCTCAGATTCATGGGGGTAGGTCAAGTTTAAACTCTAGATCAGACCAAGCAGGACTGCACAGCCATTTGCCACGTCCCTCAGATCACTCTCAGATCTTACAGCACTTCAAGTCTCTCAATTACGACGCAGACATCCTCAGGCAGATGGCTTTGCTCCATCATGTTGGATACCGTAGATTACCCAAGGCCTCCATTTCTGTCCTTACACCAGGATCAATATACTCAAAATGGAAGAAGAACATAGTATTAAAAAAGTATCTGTTTATGAGAACTAGATCTGCCTCTTGTCATTGTCATTACCAATTTATCTGATTATTTTCTCAATCGATTGCCTAGAAATTGTCAGACAATAGCAAAAAATGGCCATAACAATTTCCCAAAGCCCAAGGAGACATCTTCAGGATGTCTTTTATCCTGTTTTGTCCAACCAACAGTCCAAAACCCAAAGATGTTCAATTGACAAAGAAGAAAAGTAGCAAATCCTCATATGAGAGGCTGGAACCAAGTAATGGTTGGCATTTTTGTTCAAAAAGGACTTGAATGATAGTATCAAAACAGTTGTCAGTTAATTTGGCTGATTGACTAATCCAATTACTCAACCAATCGTTTCAGCTCTAATTAGAACATCGAAAGATTTTGCATTGTTAGCACTGGCCAAATTGAGCTCAACATGGAAATACACTTGATGTAAGTAATGACAGTTGAATGACCCTGAAAAGTGGCCAGGCTTGTGCTAGAAACAGTGACACCATTACATAGACTGCCAACCGGAGTACACTGACAATTTTTACATTGTAAAATGTCCCATTCAGTATCTTGGTCACAATTAAAAGAAATGTGTTCATATATGTATATATCTCGACTAATCTTGTTATAAGATAAGAACAAAATTAAAAAATCATTACATTACAAGGTGGTACAGACTCATACACAAATTTTGGCCTAAATGTGATCATCAGGGGTCGTCTTCTCAAAGCGTCTTATCTAGTAGTCCTTCTAAATGGTACAGTTACTCTAAAATATCCATGGCCTAGACTGTCATCAAATTAGCTGTGGATATTTATGTTTCCCAGAGGAAGAGCACTTTAAATTTGGTGTTTCTATGACCTAATCTAGTGTTAACCTGAGGTGAAACCTTACATTTTACATTTACTCTACTGGAAAGACTGAAAGCAGCAAAATCATCAGTATGTTCTTTGCTCTGCCTGACACTTTGGTTTGGACCATTGTTCAAGTTCTTTGTGGTGGATTCAGGCTTGAAAGAAGCCATAAGTTTCTGTCATATCTCCCTCTCAGCTCTCGCAGCACAATCCCACAGAGACACACCTTCGGATCTTTTACCTGCCACAGTGGCATTTGCTGGCTGGATATCAGTAAACCGCATAAGATGGTTAACAAGATGGAGGAATCAGAACAAGATGTAACACAATGTCTTTTTCACACTGTTTTTTTCAATGTCTGTTGAAAGGAGGTGGTTTTTGCCTTGGTGTACCACAGTGAGTGTTTATCCCCTTAGGTAGCTGTAGCTTTTAACTTTTAGTAGCTTTAAGGTTGTAGAATCATCATATCCACACTGTCACACATTGTTCTCTTGCTGTCCGTACTGTTTAAACATCATGTAGCTTCACACAAATAATGTACAATATTATACATCATTTTGTGTGAAGCTCTATATATTTAAGAATATTCAAACCCAAGACTCCATGTTTTTTATAGCTCCAACAGATATTGTAGATCATTTTATACGCAATTGCCCAAATTCAGCATGTTTGGTATCTTTGGGAACTTTGGGACCTACTAGAAATTAAATTCTGGATTTGAACAATGTTAGGCTGCACCGCAGGATCAGAGCAGAATCCACCCCCTTAGGAAAATGAAACATGATGTCTGTGTAATCCTAATATTAGCACACTAAGAAATCATGCTGCAATCAAAGTAAAACACTTAATATGATTCCATATCTTAAAGTGCCCTTGACCAAGCACTTCTAGATATACCATAAACTGGATGACTGAGAGTCATCCAGTCACAATGGTATGGTAACATACACCTACCATTCAGGCATGCACTGGTTTCCACTCATTTCTACACGTTATGAAAATCACCTTGCAAAGCTTTGAAACTGTCTTTAGGGAACACATATATTAAGGCAATGCAGTGCAGACATTTCCAATAATTGTGCATTCCAGACTGCATGATCAGCCAATGATAACTTCAGTGTATATATTTTTAAAATCAAACCGTTGATTTACACATGATGGTCACAGTGATGGATTACTTCACTTAAGCAAGTTTCAGGTCGATTTCTATATGGTAGTGACATGGACTAAAAGAAATGGCTGACTGAAATGTTGGAAGAACACGTTCAATCTAAAACCCTAGGGACTGCTTTGAAAAACTTTTGGCAATAATATGAATGACTTACAGTAAATGGGCTAAAACAATAAGTTAAATGGGTTGTCATATTTATAGTGGGGCTAGAAGCCTGGATGAAACAAACGCCCACATGTGACAAAGAAACCTCAACTCAAGGTTCACTTACTAGCTTTTTTTAAGACTTCCAACGGCATCTCATGGTCTTCATCAGTGAATGGAGCTGGCTCCGGTGTCATCATGTACTGAGCCCTCGAAGTCCTGAAAGATGACATTTGTTTTATCTTGTGGTTTTGTGATAGTAACTTGTGTGTACAAATTATTATTATGTCCACACAAGATCATAATAACCCCTCATATAAACCTCTAAAAATGAGTCACACAGTTATAGTATAATTCTTTTTAAGGCTCAGTAATTTCCTAAAACAGCTGCTCACTGTAGTTTTTATCAAACGTTACTCAAACAGGACAAAATACTGCATTTTTGGGGGACTATTTTCAGCAGCGGATGAATCCACATTTGGTGCTCTAGTGAGTATTTGGGGCAGCAGGACGGTGTATAAATAAACTCCAGTGTGTGTGTTCATGGTGATGAGGGAACAACAGTGTGGCTCACTGATGTGTTTTCAATAGTTTTTTATGGCTCAGAGGAAGAAGAGCTATCAGGCTGTGATACACACACAACACTTGTTAGTACCATACATTCATTGTAGGTTTGGGTCTGCACGTGGGATTTATTGACAATAAGAGAAAATCGCCACACTTATCAGATAATTGCCTTGTTTTAAAGCAAAAGCAAAGGCAGGCTGCAGGGTCCAAAAGTAGCCTAATAAAGCCCTTCTACCTCTGCCTTACACTAGAAGAAGCAACTTGAAGATTCTCTGAGTTCACTGGCAAACCTGCTCCATTAGTCGCATCATCCCACAGAAACGCTCCCATGATGACGTGCAGTTCCTGAAAAACAAAAGCTAAATCCTGCGTCGGCCTGCTCTGAACTTCTGAGCCCAGTAACACACTTGGGATTAAGATGGGGGACCTGGTCGAGCCCTCTGATGACCTCTAATCCAGCATGTGAGCATCAACAGTTTAATGATCTTCACCTCAGGATGACATCAGCAAAACACTATGGTATTATATTGCATCTTCACACAAAAACAGAAATGTAAGTTTGTTTGTTTGTGGTTTTAGGGGAAGTTGCATGCTGAAACAATTTCTTGACAACAAGGGCATAATTTCCACGGGGGAAGGGGAGGAGCATGTCCCCCTCACTTTGATTGTAGAGATTTTCTAACTAAAATCTCTCTGAACATTGTTCTCTTACTGTCCTGCCACCACAGTCCAGATGAGAGATGAGAAGGGTTGATAGAAATGTTGATACACTGAAGTCCCCATGGGCTCAGAGCAATACGTTTAATGAGCAGCAGTGGGTAGTGTGTGAGTGCTTCATCGATTCCTGCACACACTATTCAGGGCTGTAAAATGGGTATGCCCACTATGTTTTTCAGGTTACAAAATAATGGAATCTGTAATCTTTATATTTAATACTGTCCTAAGAAGGTGCCAGAATTAAACATCAGTCAAAAGTAAGATAGTTAAGCACAATGCTCTATGTAGATGCACTCATAAAGTATCAGGTATCTATAAAGGAAACTGAAAGGAAAATTATTTTACAGTAGGGTTACTATTATATTGCCATTATTGTGGACAGGGGCACACTTCCTATAGGCAACATAGGCGGCCTCCAAAATTGTGCCCAGAAAAAAATAAAAATAAAATTTGACCTCCAAATAAAGGCCTTTAGACTCCTTTATTTGGAACAAACCAATAGTTTATTCAGATTTCTCTAAACCTGTCTGATCGTCTGATGTTTCTTACCTCGTTGGACGTCACTGTTGCAATGTCACTGTGTTCCCATGTCTTGACTATTAACTTGGTGAGAACAAAATTATTAGGGGATAGAAATGATAGACAAAACTACAACAATTGCTCCCAAATTATAGTAAAGTGGATCTAAAGTTTTACAGTGGAGGTCTATACACCCTTCATAACAGATAAGAAAATGGAGCTCTTCCTGTTTAACATCGGGTTTGAGCTCATATGATGGAAACAAAGTATTAACAAACAACAACAAAAAATCTAATGAAATCAAGTGAGGAAGAAGTGAGCAACTGTCGCATATAGTCATATGTCAGTTGAAGTGAAACCTTTGTTTTTCTGCCAGAGTTGCTAGTCTCCTTTAGTGTTTTTAGTCTTTAGTTTTAGGTTATTTCATGCACTGTCGCTGTCACACATTTTCTGTGACACACACACACAAACACACACGCACACACGTGCTTGTTTTCTTCTCCTTTTAGGAGAAAGACAGATCTCTGTGATCAAAGGAACCCTGGTGTATATTGAGTTTATTCTGATTCACCCATTAATTTGCTGTGTACATAGGTACACCTACATGCATATATACTGTATACATATATGGTAAATATGTATGTGTGTTGTAGCAATAACATGTTGTTGGTTTAACACTGTCTGTGACTGTCTTTATAAGGTGTTTGG
>LKNJ01006559.1:0-16724 GCA_002120245.1 Maccullochella peelii
GTTAAGCTAAAGCATTTTGACAGTATGCAACTTGTGTAGTGTAATGTGGATAAATTATTATGTTTGCAGGTGCCTTAGCTAACTACAGTAACTTAGCTTGAGAAGGGACTCTGAGATAGACTGAAAATATTGAGTTTGTCCTCTCTGGTAGACATAAGGTGCTAAAATAATCCTTTGATATGCTGAGATCTAATGTTTTTAGCTAGCTACAGGCATTTTGTTAGCATTTTTGCCCTTGGTTGCATATTGTGGTCTGATTGTTTTCCCCTCCGGTGGGTGTGGTTTTCAGAGTATGATGCGTTGCGATCATGCTTTGTTTGGTTGCACTTCAACTTGTAGATTAACATTCTAATCTGACCATCAAAAGAGAGATGTAAATGTTGCTGATGCCGGCAGTGGAGATGACACATTTTGCAAAGCTGGAATGATGAGGCTAAAAACGTGCCCTTATCATTCATTAGACATAACATGTTTAATTGCATTTAGAGATGTTGAACTTAAAAGAAGATGATCATTGTGTGTAGTTCTCTGGTTTTATTGGAGTTTGACACAAGTGAGGCAAAGACTGAAACAGACACACGCAACTTCAGACTTATTAGACTTGTGTATGTGTGTTCATGTATGTGTGTGTGTGTCGATATGGGGGAAATGTAGAGCAGTCCAGCTGCTGACAGAGAGGAATCTCATTCATGCAGTCAGTGAAAAGCTCCATCCAAACTACTGAGCTGGTATTCCTGACTCACAGCCTCATGTGTTTGCTTGCATGCTTCTTTCATAGATATTCTGTCTGACGCTTCATCACATGTAGACATCATTTGCACCAGAGACACAACAACTATACAACATACAGAAACATACATAAACAAGTTCATTACTATTTCCCACCTGTGATAGAAACTGTGTGTTAGCATGGAATAGTTTGCCAAATGTATATTTGTGTTTTGTTTACAGCTGCATCATTGACTTTGTCGCATGTCTTCTCATCTGTCTAGGTGAAAACTTTGAGCAGAGCCCCCTAAAGAGGACATTTAAGTCAAAAGTTCTGGCACGCTACCCTGAGAACGTGGAGTGGAACCCCTTCGACCAGGATGCTGTCAACATGGTAGGTGGATTTTACCATTATATGGGGAAAATTAGTAGATTATTAGTAGTAGACTATTTGAGCCCAACACCTCCAGCAGGGCAGGGGGAGACCAGTGGGATCATCTACAGAGGAAATAGACTGTGGATTATTTAAACTAGCAGTTTGGGGCTTCCTTTCGAGGAAGAAACCACACAGTTTAAGCATATAGGCTCTGCATTAAGACAGACAGGGCCTTCTCAAGGGATCCTGGGTAACAGAGTGACGATAAATCCCCTCCCATCTCTGTAGAATTACCCAGAGAGCGTTGCATGGACGGCTGCATTGATAACATCTTCCTATTTCAGATTTGTCATCTCAATTTAGATGTTTCATGTCGAGGAGTTGGATGAAAAGTAATAAGAGGCAAAGGCAGTTGTTTCTGGCAAGGAACAAGGAAGGAGTCATAACTCGCTTAAGTCTGAACTCACACACAACATTCACATAATGCAGGAATCATAATAATTTTACACTGAAAATGAGGCAGTTTAGATGATTTCCAGCAACTTCTAGTGGAGCCTTCACCTCTTGTGGTGTCAATCCAAATATAGATATTTTTGTGTCACATTCTGAGTGATAATATATTGTATTATTACTGGGGATTGTGTGAGCTCAAAAACGTTCTGAGAGATTTGGGATGACAAAAAAAATGGAATTGTGAGAAATCAACAAAAACCCTATAGGTGTTGAAATGGAATAAATGACCTGAAAAGTAATTCACACTTATATTATAACTTATTATAACTCATTAATCTTCACCATCTGTCACCATCTCACATCCGAGAGAGAAAACCATGAAAGATGATGTTCAGAGATGAATAATGAACACCAGGACGCCTTGACAACATAGGGACCTCTAATGAAAGCTCTAGTTTGTAATTCGACCAATGTTTGACATGTACGTATGCACATCTCCAGTCCTTTTATTTCACAAAACTAGACCTTGAGTTAGAGTCCTTAAATTTGTTTTTGAAAAGTGGGATGAGGCTCTGCTGAAGGTGCTAAACTGTCAGTACGGTGACGGTGTGTGTGTGTATGTATGTGAGGTGTTGGGCCCTGGGTGTCGATCTCTCTCTTGTAATGGAAGGTCACCGCCTATTTTTCCACCTGCCTTGGCGTCAGCACTGCTGAATAATTTAGCCGCGGTTCTCGCCTTACGTCGGCATGGAAACAGGCCATTATGCAGCAGTGCGTCTGAAACCAGACACCCGGATGATAGCTAGCTGTTGAGGGTGACGGCCGAAAGACATTCTGTAGAAACAGCATCATTTCTCTCTTTCTTTGTTTTGTGACTTCCACAGCCCCTCATTTCCCCCTCTTCTTCCTCCTTCATACCTCTATCACCCGCTCATCCCATCTTCCTCTCCTCCTCTCTGGAATGCTCTCATCCCTGCTCTTCCTCCTCCTCCTGCTGCGAGGCGAGAGATAAGGAGAATGGGGGAGTGTAATCACACACAGGAAAGCCCCAACCATACACACACACTGTTCTTCATGTTTTGGGCGATTATTCTTTTTATCGAAGAAAAGTCAATTTTTTTATTACTCGATTATAACTCGAATGAAACTTGTCTCATCTTTAATCTTTAATCATCATCGCTTAAAAACAAACAAATGTAACAAGAAACAAAGTATGTACTGCAGGGCATTATTCCACAACAAAAAATTGCCCAGTTTTAATCTCTGTTTTACAGTGAGTCACAGACTGGTGAGCCATTTTATCACTCATACATGGCCGTTAAAGTAAACAGAAAATATAAAACGGCAGAATAACAACTTTAGATGACACATGCACCATAACAGCAGTGGTGCAGAAATTACTTTTAATACGTCACTTCAAGTGTTCATGAATAGAAGTTGTACTGCTGCGATAAGCCATTTCCAATTTGCAGGGCTTACAGAGCACCACATTGTTGGGTCTCTGACTAAAATACTCCCACTCTTTAGACAATCATGGGCGAGGTTTTTTAGCTGCAGCTGTTGTCCAGGGGAATCCAGGCTTTGACTGGGCGCAGACATTACGGCACGCCGATGCAAGTTATGCAAATCGACGTATTTCTGTAATTGTTGACATCGATGAGTCCCCAGACCTGTGCATGTTTTGTTTTTTTAATGACACATTTTACCGTTTTTTTTTTTTTTTTGGCCTTCTGTCCACACTAAGCCAACATTTTCAACCACCAAAAATGGATCTCTAAACATTAGGATTCTTATTCTGTCACTGTAGTGTGAATGGAGGAAACTGAGTTTTCAGATGTCTGAATATCATGTGATCCAATTTGGGAATCTTGACTTGCTGGCACACTGCATCATTGGAAGCAACAAACTTTGAAAATGGTGTAAAGCTACTGCATCAAGTGACAAATGTATGCCCTGTACAAGACATTGAAGCATTTTTCTTTGCTTCTGTAGTTTTTATTCTATGGTTGAATTGGTTTGTGTGAGTTTTTCACATATCAGCTGTGAAAAACTGAAAAAAAAAAAAGCTGAGCACAACCACATAACAACTGTAGATTTTTTCCTCACTGACATTTGGGTCGAAGGTCATACACCACCTTCTCAGAGTCAGAGAGGGGGGGCTTCAGAAAAGCCTTTTCTAACCTTGACAGGAATCAGACACACCTGGGGGAGAAGCTGGGGGAAAAAACTACCAAAAGCAGCATGGAGGAGAACATGAAGATTTCACACAGCCCCTTGCCTGCTCATTGCCTCCTTGGACATTTGGATAAACCTATGCTACATTATCAGCATATCATGTTAGTATCTGTCCATTGCGGATAAATATCCGTAAATCCACTTCCACACAATTCATATAAAAAAGTGCTCCTTATAACCTCAGCTCTCGCCTCATGATCGTCAGATTCAGACTTTTTATCCAGTATCAAATGGAATCCAGTTGATAGTTGTCTGTACATCCATGGTTACAGCAAACAGCCTAAGAGCTAAGGCCATATTCAGACAGAATCAGGTTCTGCGGCCATTAGCGCAGGGTTGTGGGAGTGTCACATACTAACCACCAATCCCAGCTTGAAGAGCGATACAACACCAAGCAACTGCACCGCGATTAACGTCTTTGTACTCCCTCGTGGAGGGTTAAACAGCTGATGTACAGTCATCACGGTGGTGATCGATCAGTCTCTCTGCCATCTTCACAGTTGCTCGGTAAATAGTGGAATATTATGGTTAACGGCTAATGCTACAATGGTACATGGTAAAGTTATTTTTCACCTGGGCGTCTGCCAGTCTGATCGCTGGCGTGATTGGCCGCCACAGCACTTCTACAAAAGTTGATCCTGTGAAGCATCACTTTCCATAGTGCAGATTTGTGAAGATGTAAACACATATAGGCAATAAGATAGTTTTAAGGTTGATATTCAGACATTTGGCGAGGTTCATCCTCTAACATAAAGCTGAACCCATGTTTCACAGGTGGTGTTTTATCTTGTGATGAGATATTGAAGCCTTTGCGCCACCTGATGGTAAACAGAAAAGGGCGAGCTGAAATGAGGAACCATCTTAAGGGTGCGTCCAAAATGGCAAAAAAAGCTTTTCAGATTTTTGTCAACAGCTTTCTCTTTTTTTCATAGACCAATTTATGCTCTCAACCTCCAGTATTTTAAGAAAAATCATACAATATTGCCTAATGAGCTATTTTTCCACCATTGAACCCCCATCATCCACCCCCTTTTATTCATTTCCACCCACACCATTAACAGTTAACACAGCTTTTATTTAAACTCCGTTTAGGTTTGGGTTTTTTCATGTGTTCCCATCTCCCCCTGCTAAAATCTAGGGTTTATACAAAATTGATGGCTGAGCCACCACAAACAGAATCACTCCACTGGAGTTTTACTTTTCCCTGTTTAGTATGGCCACATCTCCACTCTGAAAGCTCCAGTTAACCTCGAACAACAGATAAAGCTGACAACAGCTTCTTACTGTTCCATAAAGGCCTCAGCAGTTTGTGTGAGATCTAGAGCAGGTTTCTCACCGAGAGGTGAAACACATGAAATCTAATTGTTTTCTAGACAGAAAAACTAAATGAAGAATGTGGTCGTGGTGATGACTAATATCAGACACAAGCTGGGTGTGGAGGAGAGATGATCTGTCTGTACAGATCAGTGAGACACATTTTTAATCCAATCAGGTCACCAGGCCTGTGTGTGTGTGTGTGTGTGTGTGTGTGTGTGTGTGTGTGTGTGTGTGTGTGTGTCATTTGTTCTCTGTAAAGACAACTTGTGCATAAATGGGAAAACTGGGTAAAATGGCACAAATATTAGTTAGTAAAGGTATAAAAAGGTAAAAAACAATCATATTAATGTATATGTATGAGTTTGCTCATGTATGCAGACTATGAAGCTCATACCTATGTATGTGTGTTGGCATGGAGCAGCGCTTGTCTCCTGTGAGTTCCTGTTCTCACAGCAGCTCTCAGCAGCCAGATAAACATGATGAAGCTAATGAGTCAGATTTATTGCAGGCTGCTGCTGACTGGCTGTTTGTACAGTTGATGTGAGTTTGGCTGTGAAAGCACCACACACAAGTGCACACTATCAATATCAGTCATAGCATTATTTAAACTTGTAAATATTGGTTTAAAAATGTCCAAATCTATTGTCAAGTTAAAAATCACAATATTGTTAAGGATTATCTTTACACCTGTACAGTGATTAGCCTTATTCTGCCTTGACTGAAGAATAATTTTGGTTGATTGCAAACCATCACTAGTACTGATCTTTATCCACACTAGCTGCGTGCAGAATTGCAGCTTCCGTAACTGTTATCCATCCATCTATCTATTTCCTGCTGCTCGTTGGGGTCCAGGTCACAGTGTGAGCAGGGGACTCAGATACTTGAACTCCCTCACTTGGGGCAGCAACTCATTCACAACCCATAGGGAGTCCAACACCCACTGTGAACCTGCAAGACTTCTTGACTTCCGAGAATGCGAACTCATCTCTCGCTCCATGCCGTAACCATACCATAGCAAGATCACAACAATTTCACCTTAAGTGCCATTTGGTACCTGTTCTGGAGCTTTTGATGTTATCACATGATCTTCATCAGATGAAGAATCTTCATCAGATATGACGTGATCAAAATCTCCAGAATGGCTATTAAATGGACCTTGAGATGAGATTTTTGTGTTAACTTTTGTTTCCAAGAATGAACAATGAAGCATAACCGGGTTTCTGTTTATTCATTGTTTGTTTTCAAAGTTTAATCTTGGACAAAATGGCATTAAGAATGTGAATTAAATAAAAAAAATGGTCACCTAAAACTGTCGACATCTAAATAATCATGAAAATACACTGACACACTGATATTCTGATCCTGCTGTCTGTCAAATGTCAAAAGTTAATTCACTACTTTTTAGATGGTGCTCAAAAAAGGGACTTCTTCTTCTTCTTCTCTTAAAGCAGTATCTTTCTTACCTTATATCACATTAATTTAGATAGATAAAAAATGTAAAATAAACAAAATTCAATTTCTTTAGTTTGCCATGGTGATTTTTTTCCCCTCTAAAACATAAAAAATAAACCAGTTAAGATATTTAAGATAAGAGTGTGGATTTATCCCCCAATGGTAGTATCAAAATAGAAATAATAAAACAATATCACCATTTAAAAAGTAGTGGTTTGAACTAGTCTGCTTTGAAGTGGTGACTGACTCCTGTTCCCTCCTCTCTCCCTGCAGCTGTGTATGCCTAAAGGCCTGTCATTCAGGACGCAGGCCGACCAGCGTAATCCACAGTTCCACTCCTTCATCATCACAAAGGAGGATGGCTCTCGGACCTATGGCTTTGTCCACACCTTCTACGAGGAGGTGACCAGCCCACAGATCTGCTCAGCCATGCAGACCCTCTACCAGATGCACAATGCAGAGTATGCCTCCACCAACCCTTCCTCCTCTTCCTCCTCCTCCTCCTCCTCCTCCTCCTCCTCCAGCATGGACTCTCTGGCCAGCAGTTTAGACGAGGCTGACTCCCCCACCTCCTCATCCTCCTTGTCTTCATCTCGCAGGGCGGGTGGCTACGACTCATCGCGGGACACCCTCTACGTGTCCAAGGCCTTGTGTCTGATCACGCCCATGCCCTTCATGCATGCCTGCCGGCGCTTCTTGTCGCAGCTGCACAGTGCTGTTACTGCAGTCATCGCCCCCCCGCTGCCACTGGAGAGCTACGTTCACAACATCCTGTACGAGGTGCCGCTGCCCGCACTGGGGCGTTCGCTCAAGTTCCATGGTGTGTACGAGCACATCGTGTGCCAGAGGCCTGGGCTGGGGGAGCTGCCGCTGGCTGACTTCCCCCTCGCGGAGGCCTTCAGTCTGCTGGGAGTGGAGAACCTGGTCCAGGTGTTCACCTGCACCCTGCTGGAGATGCAGATCCTCCTGTACTCACAGGGTAAGGACACATGTAAATAAAGTCAGGATCATAGCCAATCAGACCTTTTCTTAGCGCTGTTAAACATTTTTGTACACACACAGACACACATTTGTATGCCTGTCAAGCATATCTGACCCATCAGGGGTTCGTCATTACAAACTCATGATGCACTATTCAAACAGGCAAGATCCAAGAATGTCCAAAAATACCAGCTATGGCACAATTACCAGGAAATGTGTCTAAAATGACACAAATATCTAAAATATGATAACATGTCTAGATTTGATGTAACTGCAGCCATGAGAAATTAGTCTTTCATTTAGTTTGAGGTAACGCTCACACCTGTATTATGTAGTGTTTTCTCATTGGATCCGGACCGATGACAGAAATGATGACACGTTGTTGCCTTTTAGTTTGGATCCATTTCATGTTCACGCTGACTTACTACAAACATCAAGAGGTGTAAACCTGAAATCATGTGGACTGATAGGTAAGTCAGTGGGTGATGTCATCATCATCAGCACTACATGTGCACAGGGGCGGAAATCACATTTCAGTAAACTGACAGCAAGTCATGCTACACTTTACTGAACCATATTTGTCTATTTATCAAAGAACTCATAAAGAAATAATTGATTATGAGAATGAATAGTCCGGACTGCAACTGGACCTCATGTAATAAATGACAGACAGGCAGAAAGGGAAGGGAATGGAGACTGTGCGGCCTCTATGTTTCATTAAATGTTTAATGTGTCTGAGTAGGAGTGGGTGGCTGTTTTGTCTTTTCAGCGGAGAAGTTTTGTTCAAATGTAGAGGCAGGCTGTACTGTTCTATGTACTTCTATGCTGTGAGGCGGGAAAACCTCTTACGTAGTGTCTCGTTAAAACTTAAAACTTTGTGGTTCGGAGGAAGCTGGAGAAAATGGTCATCAACAATCTCTGAGGCGCTCCAAGGCTATATATATGGCCAACTGAGATGCACAGTGATTTTCCCCTTCATCCATTATTCACAACTGCAGTGAGATACTGCCATAGGAGTGTGTGTGTTGCTGGTTGTGTTGGTGCACATTACCCTTGCTCACACAGAGAGTAACTAGTCTGCGCTGAGGTCACCTTTCATCCTACATTCCTCTGTCCTACTCTTTCTCAGTTTCGTTCTGTGCCTCCTCCAGTCTGCAGCTTGTCTGTTTGTCTTCTGTGCTGCATGAGTCATGTAAATAGAAATGGTTAGCATGCACACCACATCCACAAACCCAAAATAAAGTCCTGTATCTACAGTATTCTGCAGCATGCACATAGGAGGACCTGTTCCTGTGGTACAGACTAATTACAAAAGGTGAACAAGTGAAATCGCTCTACTGCTCTTCGAAAAGGCTGAACTAGCTTGCATTAAAAAAGTATCAGCCTAAATCAGAAGGGGCAGCTGTAAAACATTCTAAACGGTGTCCTTTTTAAATGAGTACATTCATCATTTGTGTCCAAATGGGATTCACTGTTTCAACGGTTGAAAAGCGCTATATAAGTAAAAGTCCATTTACCAAGTCCATTTACTGTGTGGACAATGGCACGATAAATGATTAAATGACTGTCACCTTGATAACTTTCCAGAGTTGTTTTGGCATCTGAGAAGCCTTCACACTAATGGATCTGGGAGACTGTCAAGGACTGCTATGATCTGTGAGATGAGAGTCAGGTGACCATCTGGAGTAGCCAAGCTAGAACTACTGAAGTGAAATAATCTGCTAGCATTTTTACTGACCTGCTGACAATGTTATCTTTTAGACCACACACTAGTTGTGGATTTAATGAGGTTATTTTATGGGTTCTTATTAAAGAAAAGGTTACAAGCTCATCATCTGGTGTCTTTCAATGAACACACTTGGAGTCACTGATATTTTCGTGCACCATATTCAACAGCTGATTGACAGCAATGAAAACGTTGCCTGTCAGTATGTATAAAGCATCACAGACTGGCCAGGTTAGTAAAGAGGAGTGTTGACAGAATGGGTTGGTATTCAGGTTCAGCCCTCAAATGATGTTCTCTTGCTGCTGCTTCAGATCTTTTTCCCCCCAAGAGTTCAGGAGGGTTTTCATGTTCTCTGTCGACCAACTCATCCACCCTAATAGAGCACTGGGGTTGTGTCTTCAGTCTTCCCACCACATTGTGAGATGGCGTGTCACTGGAGCCACAGCTTGTAATGACACCAAAGGGGTTGAGGATTAGATGCTGTCATCTGATTGGCTGACTGTAGTACTCTGTGCTGTACTGCAGCACAGTGGCTCAAGTCAGAGGGAGTGATTTTCAGTAGGCCACAGGGTGAGACAGATTGTGTTTTGACTAGTGGGATATACGGCACTGCTGTTAATAACTGCACTGAAATGTGAAAAGTTAGCGTCCAAGTAATCATCTTCCGAGACATTTTCATATAAAGAAATACCTGTTTTGAGCCAAAAGCCAAAAGCTTACTAATTAACACCTTGTATCACGCTAACCATATCCTGACTCTGTACTTGGTGCACATTGATATCAGTCTTCTCATCCCGGTCCCTGACAAAAAGCTAGTGAGTGGACTGCCCAAAATATGGACCTGTTCCTTGTTCCAGGACCACATCCATCCTCAGGACCTGCCCCGA
Source organism: Maccullochella peelii (assembly GCA_002120245.1). Classification (NCBI taxonomy): domain Eukaryota; kingdom Metazoa; phylum Chordata; class Actinopteri; order Centrarchiformes; family Percichthyidae; genus Maccullochella; species Maccullochella peelii. The sequence continues at coordinate 10,136 of LKNJ01006559.1, forward strand.
CTGTTAATGATGGGCAGAGGAAAAACGACCACAATAATGAGCACATAGCACCAAAATGTCAAATTTTAAAAAACAGGTCCGACATCCCATGAATTAGGACTGCATATCTGCCAAATTTAGGGATATTTGAGACAAAGCAGTGTTAAAAGTGTTAACTGAACAGTCTCAATGGACCAAGGAAAAAAACAAAAAGAGCAAGGCCCTCCACTTCCACGCCTGGTCCTCTCTCATCCCAACATCTTTTGATTCATCCTTGTCAGGGTCAAAGGCAATCACTTCTGGGGGGAAACGATTAAAACAAAACCTCACTCGGGTGAAAAACCTCCCTGTTTTTGTGTTGTTCATTTTTCATCGGGAATCACCTTGGCATTCAGCCAGAGCTCTGACTGTGTGACATGTCTGTCCAAATGAGCTCTAATTTCTTTGTAATGAGCGGAAAAACCCTGCATGGAGTGTCATTTGGCTGGAGGCTGGTGATGGAAGGGTTCAGTTCAGGAGAAAGATGGAGAACGTTCCCTTGATGTTAATGAGATGCTGCCCCACCATGTTCCCACGCTCCCCCAATCAGTCAACAAGCAATTACACCATGACAGCCCCTACCTGTCCTCCTCACACGCTTATTGGCTGTGACAGATAGGGAGAGAAAGTGACAGGCGAGTGTCTCCTCCAATCATGGGGCACAGTGGGGGGTGGGGCATGCAGGAATGGCAATCATATGGTAATCAGTGTAGTTCATTTACATTCCCAGCAGGCATCTCTGAACCTGGCAGCAAGTCAGTACAAAGAGGCAACTGACGTGTACATGCTGATAGAAGCTCCTTTTATTTAAAGCTGCTTTTCACCAAATTACATAAAACCACATTTTCTGCGAATGATACACTATTTGGGCAATAGTATAAGGTATGTTATTCATGGTCTGGGCTAGGCCCCTTAGTTCCAATGAAGGGAAATCTTAATGCAAGCCAGGCCTTCAGACCAAAATCAGCTCTGTGTTAAAACAACGCAAGGGGATGGGTAGGGGGGGCGTGATACCGGTGAGTAATGAAATAAGATCTAAGCAGACCAGTTTGAGTAACAGATCTGTGAATTTGAAGGCCTGTTGCACTCCAGAAACTGCACAATGCATTTAATACTGTGAGACAGGATTTTACAACTCTGGAAAGTTATCACGGCAGCAACTCATTTATCTTTCGTCTTGACGATTGCAAGGTAAACAACAGAAACACAGCATTAATGTTATAAAGTAATACAGCAGAAATGTGCGCTTTCATGTCTGCGATTGGCCAATGCAGCACCTTGCCAGATGGCGTAGAGTTGCGAAAAGTTGAGCCATGTTCACACACCTGTAAGCCCTCAATGCTCTTTCATCTAAAAGGGAGCAAATCCCTGCAGCAAGGTTCCCTATCTGGTAGAAAGCCTGAAACCAGAAGAGTGGAGGCTGTTGGAGCAGCATATGCAGGGTATCCCCAGGAAATTCATTAGTAATAGTAATAATAATCTTAATAATAATAACTTTATGTATATAGCACCTTTTTGAAAGCAAAGTTACAAAGTGCTTTACAAAAATAAATAAATAAATAAATAAATTAATTAAAAAAAGCAGAATTAAACAGTACAATCAATTCAGTAAAATAATACAGTAAAAGACAACAATAAATGATGCAATACAATAATGTAGTAAAATAATACAATAAAATAATACAAGATTCACATAGGTTAAACAGGATAAAATAATTTACAAGGTTAAAATGCCTTCATCAAGAGAATGCCTTACGATAAAAGTGAGTTTTAAGAAGCGATTTAAAAGAGGATGTCGATTTTGCCTGCCTGAGATCTTCCCAGCAGGGAGTTCCACAGTTTAGGGGCCCAGACAGCAAAGGCCCGGTCACCTATCGTGACAAGCCAAGATTTTGGCACTGCAGGCAGGGCCCTGCTGGAAGATCTCAGGCGGCAATCAAAGTAGTAGAGGTGGTGGTCATTGGTAATGGGAGAACCAACCCTTTAAGCTCACTGCTCAAATTATACTAACCTTTCTGGACAGTCACACTTAACGCATCTTGCCTCTAACTGTCACATGCTCACTTTCCCCAACAACTTCAGTTTCAATGTAAGGGCTCTGTTTGATTTAATTGATTTTGTGTGTCTAGTTTTCCACCATTTTGGTGTTTTGATTGTGTGTTTTTCCCAGGCCAGTTGACCAAGGTTTTCACAAATTGGTGATTTCTTGTCTTGTTTCTTTGATTTATCATGGGATGAGATGCTTCTCTTAAGCCTCTTTCATGTTGATCCCTTTCTAATCTTCCCTCCGTACAGTAATTTTTGGACTCTTATTACATCACAACATTATCATGGTGCAGCTGAACTAGCGTCTACCATCTCTGCATTTGAAGAATGCCTAATGTCAGCTGTTCACCACAGACCGCTTGCTTCTTCCCTTGTGAGACTGAGCTGCCTGTGTTTATGAGTCCCTGATAACAGTTACAGTTTCACAATGAGTCGACATGTCAGGTCCTGTTTTCAGCATCCTTGAGTCTTGTTTCTGCCGGGGCTTTCTGCAGCGCTGCTCCATATAAGATTTGTTCCTTTTTAGATGGTTACATGCTTGTACTTGTCATATTTTCAAGGGAGTTTCTTTGGCGATGCAGCGAATGCTGTCAAAGATGAATCAGCCCTTTTGAAAGGAGCACCTGTAGCTATTTCTATCTGTAACCAAAATGATGTTCAACTCAGTTCAGCAAAAGGGGAAAATAAAATCACTCACTGTTATAGTCCTTCCTCACCATCTTCTCGTTATTCCCCATGAGGCCACGCAGTGTGAGCTTTGATGTGTTTCAGTGTAAGGAAAGAAAGAGGGTGAAATTTAGGAGGTGTGAAAGAAAATCAGTGTAATTTGGTTATAACAGTAATATGAGTGTCTTCAAAGTGTTAATGAAGCCACTAGCCAGTAGTCTAATCTTATCCTGTTGTGATGTGAGCATGAGGGGGAACAGGTAGGAAAGGATTTGCTGTAACATGAAGAAACAGGAGCGTTTCACTCAGAATTTTTAATCAACGACTGTCACACTAGCGCTTCTGTGAGGCTGTAATGCTTGTTTGTTGTACAGATGGTGGTTGCTAACATAACATACTTCACAATGGCAAGCTCTGTGAGGCTGTACTTGGACACAGAAGTGTTTTGAGCTAAATGCTAACATCAGAATGCTAACTGGCGGATAATGTTTACCATGGTAATCATCTTAGTTTAGCATTTTAGCTGCTAACATTTGTTAATTAGCATTAAACTCAAAGCTGAGGCTGAAAGGAATGGCATTAGTTTTGCAGGTATTGAGTCATAAACCGAAGTATTGGACAAATTAGTAATTTGACCTCATGATGTTATATCCTATTTCATTTATACTACTAAATGGTTTTGTCAAATACATTTAGCCCACAAAGTACTACATTCTTATAACACACAGACGTTTTAAAGGGAAGTGGTGTGGCTTGATGGCAGACTGACAGATGAGAGACTGACAGTGCTATCTTTAACAACATTAATTGTGCTTGAGTTTCCACAAGCAGATGGAATATGTTGTCAGTGAAGGTTTTGCAGACACATTCAGTATGAGAATTCTACCACTTTGCAGATATTTTCTGCAGGTATGTTGATTTTAGAAGAAAAGAAAAAAGGGTTATCTGGAATCATTACATTTCTTTCAAAACCTATTTGCTGATGCACATTGGTAGTATACAAACAATTTTTGGGAGACAGCGTCCTTTGGTTAACATGAATGTCTGCACTTGCTTTGTCGATGTGTTAACCCCACAGTGTTCTTTTATATTTACTGTGGTGGTCCTCAGTGGAGTCTTAAATTCTTTGCTGGTTTCCCTTCATTCATTTTTCAGACTCTTAGTCAGGTCACTTTGTGTCATGTGGGAGTGAAAGTGTGTGGTTGTCTGGCTGCTGACTGTAAAGGTTAACTCATCTCAGTACATATTAGAGCAAGTTGTCATGCACTAATAGGCTGCGTTTCATTAGTCGTTCAACATGCCCTTGTTGACTTCCCCGCTGCCAAGTGTTGTTCAATTTGTGTGAAAAACTGAAGTGAACTTAGTGAGATTGACCCTCGAAGGGCGAGTCAACAACGATGGTCACTCCAGCGGTGTATTTCACCCACATCGCATTGCAGTCATGCATTTGGTGCAAGAAAATACATCCATGGTTAGGTGGCAGTAATGTACGTAAAACTCTGGTTATTATATTTATTTATGTATTTACCAGGGACAAGGGATTGTTGTACTGTTCAGCTTGTGTGATTTGTGTGACATTATCTGTAAACACATGGAAAAATTGCTGTTTTGCAAGATATCGTGAACGCGTAGCAATAATAATAATTATAATTATGATATAGATCACAAACGGAAATTTCTCAGTCAGAAACTGGTGCAGCTATTTACCAAGTGCTGACGTATGGCGATTATCCGCAAAAGAAGCCGTTGCCTCATTGAAATGAGTCTGCAGGTATTTCTGATGATTTGTAAAAAGCAGTATAGCGCTAAAACTACAACTGGTGGTTGATCCATGTAGTTTGGGCTGAAAGTGTACAAGGGCAGGTACGTTCCATTTATGTCCCCAGCTCCTCCCCCGCCCACTTCGCTCCTCTGTGCGACGTATGCTGTTACATAATACCAAGGACTGAGGGGAAGTGAAACTACTAATGAAACGCAGCAATAGCATTGATGTAAATAGCCTTTTATGCAGTTAACTGCATCTGTCTTTTGTAACAACTATTTTAGTGTAATTAATCATTAGGTAAGGTCATCTTAAAAACAATTGTCACATTTTCCAGTAATAATGTAAAGCATGGTCACCTCTCTACCTACAAGAAGTGACAGGAAACTCAGGAATACTCGGTCCAGCAAAAGCTGAGCTTGCTGATGGCAGATCTTTTGTCCATTTAGTTTCCTTTACCAGTACCACGATCTTGCAGGATTGGTAAATATGAGCATGTTGTGCACACTTTACTGGCATCACATGACATTCATTTCTTTCTCATGAAGTGTCATTTTTTAGCCTCTTGCTGCCATTTAGTGCTGCTCTTATGTGATGTCGATTTGTGCAACTTTAAAGTACAAATATGTGCAAGTATCTGTTGTGACATTGAATGACATTTGTTCATCAAACCAAAAGTCATTGTTTCAGAGGTGGTTGCAGGTGTGACCAGTGCGTGCTCTCCTCAAATTTAGATTTTGTGGCTCCAAAAAACACTGCAAACCTGTGTGTGATCCAACAGACGCTACAGCCATGTTTAGCCACAGCTTCTGGTATTTAAGTTTAGGTTAAGTATTTCATCTTCAGACATCTGCAGCCTGTTGCACCAGCTATGTTTAAGTTCATATGTAGCTTAGTTTGAATGTAGTTTGGGAGTTAGGTTATAACTTAAGTAAAAACAGATTGCACCATACAAGTTAGTTACAACACAGAGTTAAGATAAAGCTTAAAATGCACACCTCCCCCGAGCAGGTGGAAGTCATTCCTTATTAACTGCCGGGAGAGCGTTGTCCATGATAGACTACACCCATTGGATATTTATGATGACACCGCAAAAGATTACCGTGTGAAACATTCATGAGTAACACTAAGCTGTGAAGACTTAATAAAATACTGAAATAGATTATTGAAGAGAGCTGTGAGAAAATTGTTGTGCAAGGTTAAGGTTAGTTTATCATCACTTCACTACTGCTTCATTGTGTAGCCTTTAATGGGTTGCTGCCCCATACACACCATACATTTTAAATGTTTTGAAGCGGTAGGCAACTCATCAATGTGTTGATTTTTGGTGATTAGTCACAGAAAACCTGATGCTAAAAGTGAATTACTGTCCATTATTTGGGAAATGGGAATTGCCACTTGCACTGCTTAACTGCCTGTAACAGAAAAATCTACCTGTTAAGGTGTTGACTTTGACTGTATTTTTAGATCAGGATTGAAGGGGTGCTGATGTAGTTATTAATCATAACCCTAGTTCTGTGTGTTACAGCCATCTTCACCTTAATAAAAACATTAAAGCACAACAAAGTACAGTCAAAGCAAATAAATTAAATCTTTGAATAATTAAGTAATGAGATGTTGTATTCAGTAGGTTACACGTGAGATCATACACCAGTTCATTTGTTTTAATATTATTAGTCTTACAGTTCGTCACAAGTCAGTAGTGTCTCTCTCTCCCATATTGTCCAAACGTCTCTCTGCAACAATATTTTAATTACGGTCGACTTGGTCACGTTGTAGCATAAGTAGAGATGGTGCAAATGAACAACTCGTACTCGTTGTAAAGTAGCAGTTAGTGTTGATTCTACAATCAAACGTATGATCAGCTGGTGCAACAGGCTGCCGAGCCCAGCTGGGTTTGTTTGGTTTTTGGTTACTTACAGTCTTTCATACATTTTCTACCACCTTTACTGCCACAAAATCCGGACTAAAACCACAGAAACAAAGTGATTTGGTAGTTACAGTGGGGCAAAAAAGTATTTAGCCACCAATTGTGCAAGTTCTCCCACTTAAAAAGATGAGGGAGGCCTGTAATTTTCATCATAGGTACACTTCAAC
>LKNJ01006560.1:0-16701 GCA_002120245.1 Maccullochella peelii
GCCTCCCTCATCTTTTTAAGTGGGAGAACTTGCACAATTGGTGGCTGACTAAATACTTTTTTGCCCCACTGTACCTGGTTAGAAAATTAAACTGAATATTAAATTAAGCTTGACTGTGAATTGGTATGTGATCCATAGTGACATCTAATCACTAGTTCTTATTTAGTGTAATCAAAAAATGTATTTCCTGCATAAAGAGTAGAGGAACTGTGGAAAATACTACTGCTCTCTGAGATCACAACGCACAGTTGATCAACAAACAGCAGGCATTTCGACACGCATGCACATAGAGGCATATGTCATAGAGTTAACATTTACACACATAAATCTAATTACTCAAAAAAAAACAACAACCCTGCATTGCAGCTGAAGCTATGAGAGCCTCCCACAAAACTACTGCAGCTTTCAATTAAACATCCCAGTTTCAGGCCTCTGGGAACCACAAGGGACTTTCAAGGACTCTTGATCTGTACAGCATATTAATTAAAACATTCATAAAATTTACATTTTTCCTTTAAGGAAATCACCACGTGTATATCTGACATCAGTGCTGTGCCTGAAACACCAAGGCCGCGTGATCAATTCTGTGCCTGAAAAGTCTACAGGCTGAGGCTTGATGTTGTTTTGCTATTCTTTAAAAATAGATCTCATCAGTGTCACGTAACAGGAAACAGCCGAGTCTTGTTATTCTCCAGGGCTGAGAGTTCTCAGAAAATCAGTTTGCTTGCTAATCAAATATGCAAGTCTGGAGCTTATAAAAGGTTTTCAGGTATGTGTCAGGTATCTGTACCTTTGACCATGTACTCTGTGACGATATAAATGGGCTCCTCAGACACCACAGCATAAAGAGGCACCAGTTTGTCGTGTCTGAGCTTCTTCATGATCTGGGCCTCCTGGAGGAAGGCCTCAGGCGACATGGTGCCCGGCTTCAGTGTCTTTATGGCCACCTTGGTGGTGCCATTCCACGTGCCTGTAGAGACAAAGATAGGGAGAGAAAAGCCCACAGGCCGCAGGGGTAATCAGTGTTGTTAATGGGCTGGGAGCAGGACAATATCATTAATTAGGTCTTGTAATTGCTCAGACATGTGCTGTCATGCATGCACTCCTCGCAAAAATGTCTCTGGGATGAGCGGATACGAGCCCGCAGTTCAAAAAGGAACAAATAAATCTGGCTGGAGCTGTCCTCCTGAGTGAGACGATCTCTGGAGACAGAGAGACTACAATAAACAGAGGAAGCAACTGCAGGAAGTGGATAATTCCCCCAGTTTGAACAAAAATAGACACAATAAATATAGAGTGTTTGTATGTGTTCGATTCATGCACATAATGTCTGCATTTCCTGCATAAATCGGGGCTGATTCTGTGTTTCCCCGTCTAGATAATTAGAACCGAATACTAAACAAATGCATGACGCCAGAAAGCCTTTTCTGAAGGTGTTTCTGTGTGTCTTGTCTGTCTTGTACTTACCCATCCAGACCTCTCCAAAGCAGCCCTGGCCCAGTTTGAGCTCCAGTCGCAAGGACTCCCGGGGGATCTCCCAGGCATCTTTAGCGAGCCCCTGGGTCTGAGGCTTGACTGTGGGGCACACTGTGGTCAGCCTGTGGCAAAGCCCGTCGGCATGCTCTGTGATAAAGCGAGACACGGAGATCAAAACGCTACACTACACCCAGCAGTGAAGCACACACACCCACATGAGTCTTTGAACCAGCAGGATACAGCGTTTTAAAGCTGTTTCATGCATCGACTCATTCCATTTGATGTGGATGAATTTATACTCTTATACCAACTGTGATGAAATATAAATGAGAGGAAGTGGCTTTTTAACACACCAAAGCCCTCTCCAGAGTCAGACTGAAATTAAGTGGGATCACAGAGATTTAACCTCAACCCTCCTCAGGCTGAAGACAGGGAGGGAGGCTCAAAATCATAACTGCACCATCAATTGTTATTAAAATGAAACGCTATTCATCTCCCTTGGTAACACACTGCGGGGCCTACTGCAGGTGGCTGAGGAAACTGCATGGTGGCACAGAGCGGCGGGTGTGACTGACTGTGATTTTCAGGTGTGATGAAAGACTGTGATGAATAATGAATGAGAAAAGAAAGAAAAAAGAGACTGAGCGGGACGCTCAGCACCCTACATACCTGTGTAGTGTTTGACAAGCTTCTGTAATGTGTCAAACTGTGCTCGTGTAGTGATGTAGTATCCCCCACTGTCAAGCTTGCGGATCTTGTAGTGTTTCACATTGTCTCCTTTGGCTTCATCCCAGTCTCGTATGGAGAGAGAATAAGCACCTGGAGGAGACAAGGGAAATGTTCTTCATCCGTCTAAACAAAAGAGTCAATAACTGGACTGTGTGGTGCCTGTTAAAGTGGGCTGAGACGCTGGTTCCATGAGTATTTTTTTACCGCTGTAAATTCCTGTTATCTTTTAATGATGTCTTATATTCTCCACAACATAGAAACTCCTTTGTTTCTGGAAAGTGATTTTTCCCCATCAGTTTTGTCTGGCGAATGGCTTTAAATACTCGCAAATCCAAAAACAACTTTACAGGTGCTGGATGAAGAAACAAACTGAAAGCAGAAGTCAGACAAAAGATCAGAACACTGCGCTGAAAGCTCCCAATAACTGTAATTTCTTTGTCAGGCGCTGACAATGTCTGACAAGGATAGAGTTAGATCGAAACGTTGCTCTATTAAATCAAATTTATTGGGAGCTAACCGTACAGGTTTTTGGCATTCTTTTGATTTTATACCTTTTCTTTTTGGGGTTGGGCACTTAATTCTGCTTGTTTTTTAGCCACACTAGTCTTGAAAAGTGCTACATGAATGATTTTTGCTTCCTTGTCTGACTTGTGCTCTAAATACTACGACACCCGTGATCCTTAGCTGACTGCTATGAAGAAGCCAGTCAGAGGGGAAAATCAGAGCTTTGTTTATGCATATAGGGGGAAAAAAACACAGCACCATGGATGCAGAATCCATCAACACTGACCCAGAATGTGAAAGTGAACTGATTTAAAGTGGTGAATGTATTATCAGGTTCCTATCAAGCGTAATCTGTACCTGTAGCTCACTGTTAGCAGCGCTAGCAACACGATTTTGAGCTCTGAGATTGGATGTTTCATGCCAAAATGCTTATTGGGAGTTGTAGTAGAAGTTTTAGAGTTGTATAGAGTTTTGTGTCCATCCAATACTTAAAGTGCTCTATCTGCTGGCATGCTAGCATTGTTCACGCAGAAAATGAACAGGACTTTTACTCATAGATGCCTGAAAATTATTCATGAAGAAGCGATCATCACCTTTAGTAGTTTCACTTTCTCGCACCAGGAAAGTCCCTCGATGGTTCCCTGGATTCAGCAGCAACCTCTCAGCATCTTTTCGTCCCATTTTACCAAAGTACCACCTATCAAGAGAAAGAATGTATACAAAAAAACCTGACAAAGTGGTGAGTGAGAAGCTGAATCACATTATGAAGCTTAATCCGGGTTGTGAAGCTGTTAATGTTGGGACTGTGTGCTTATTGCAAGCCACATGAGCTGAGATCATGCTAGTAGTGTTATTAGTCTCCTAATGTAGTCGCTGTAGATGGAGTAATGAGGTTATAACAAGAGGCAACAAGGCCTTACTCTTCAGCCTGGATGGAGTCAGCAGGGGCCACATAATTGCTTGGGATGTAGCCTTTCCTCCCTGTGTTGATGGAACGAGCCTCCCACCAGTCTCCTTCTCTGCAGTAGGACAATGACACAGGAGAGATGAGACAACCAAGACCTGGTACTCATATATCCAGCTATGATTGATACTCTGCAAGTGTTAGCCTTGTATAAAATTATCCTCACTTTTCAGTAATTTGATCTGCATTCATTTAAACCTTTAAAATGTGAGGTAGGACTGAAAAATACTGTCACAATGGGGATTGAATGAGACTAATCCACTTTACATTACAATTCTACAACCTCAGGCGACATCTCTGCCACAGCATGAATTAAATAAAAGATCCACAGCACTGTGCAGAGAGCCAGCACCAGGAAACAAGTTGCAATCAAGCTCATTCATGAATACAGATACACAAGGAACAGGTGCAGTTTAGGGATTACTGCTTGAATGAGAGGCATCTCGTAAACGCTGCCGCGCTAAGTGCAAGGAAACATATCTAAATAAATGCCCCGTAAGCTGTGAGAAAAACTAGGAAGGTGCTTACGTGTTGTTAATGATCTGGAAGCGGTCTCCTTTTTTAAATGAAAGATCATCTGATGTTCTAGCTTCATAGTCATACAAGGCTACAAAGAATGTAACACCACCTAAAAACACAAAAACAGACCCACATGGAATGAATAAATACCTTGTGAGCTTGTGAAAGTGAGCACTGTAAATACATAAAAGCAGACACCGATGCAAGTAGAGGACATTAGAGGGACCATATCAAGAAACAGGAGATTTGTTTGTGTGTGTGTGTGACTGTTTGAAGGCCAATTAAGGTAGATAAATCTGTCTCGCCAAGGTCTGAGAGCTCATACTGTATCGATTTTCTTTGGCTTATAATTCTATAGTATGAGTACTTCCCCTGCATGGAAATATGACCGTGACTGGACTCTACAAAGACAGACAATGACACTCAGACACAAGCCAAAGGAAAGTCAATATATCAAACCAGTTTTTACCAGACACAAGGTGTTGACATGAGCTCAAATGAAACATTACAAGACATAGTTCAGTAAATTATGGTATAAATCAACTCATCTTTCCGTCCCATGCCAACATCCTGTAAAACATTCTGCCTACTGTGCAGCCCCACGCCCAGACAGATGACATTCATATACCCAGCACTGACAACAATGCTGTCAACAGTAATCCCATTATCTCCTGCAGAAAGCAAATAACATAGCAGTGCCACCTTTAACCCCCCTCTGAGAGCAGATAATCCAACAGGAAGATTACAACCTAAATCCCACCGAAAGAGGAAGGTTCATTCTCATCTCTTTGCTCTCAGGATCGCTGTAAGCTGCTCAGACACATTTAGAGTGATAACAGTTTATAGCAGGACCTGTGTCAAATCTAACACGGAAAAGCTAGTTAAAATAACAATGGCTGGTGCATTAGCTGTGACACCGACATGTCGGATCAGCATACTGACCAAGTTAAGCTCAGTGTTTGCATGTTTTAGCCCATTTACTGTTTACTGTAATTCAAATCATTTATACTTAACATTATTGCTGACTATTCTCTTCAGTTCAGTCCAGTCATTCTCACTGTTTTTAGTTTTGACATTTCTGTCCTTATCGTAGTGTGGACATGCAGTTGTAAGTGCAGGCTGGTTAGAAAAGTCGACGCAACAAAAATGACTGAACGTTGATGAATCAAGAGTCTACAGCCATGGTAGCGAGTCGGTGAGGCTGTACCTGGGCAATGCCTTCCTTTGAGCTCAATGCTAACATGAGCATGCTAACATTCTCATAATAACAATGCTAACATGTTGATGTTTATCAGGTATGTTTACCTTGATCAACATCTTAGTTTAGCGTGTTAGCAAGGTAACAATTGCTAATTAGCACTAAGTAAAGGTGAGACTGATGGGAATGTCATTTTTGCAGGTATTTGGTCATAAACCAAAGTTTCGGACAAAGTGGTGATAAATAGTCACCAAAGTTATTACAATTCATCCTGAGGGGAACATGAATGTGCGTATAAAATTTCATGGCAATCCATCCAATAGTTGACAAGACATTTCACTAAAAGTCAGTTGGATTCATTCCCTTCAGACCAGCAGATCGCCATCTCTAGAGCCAAGCTGCTAGCATGACTAGAAATGATGAAAAACATGATGGATTACCCATCTGCAGCAAGTCAAGTCTCTACAACTTGATTTAAATACCATATTTAAAAAAAATATGGTATTAAAGATTGAGTACCATATGGCATTATGGAAATACTACAGCAGAAAGCAGATTGAAGAATACAAAGATTATGAGTGGCTTCCTGGAAGATAATAAAAATACATTCAAAGACTAAAACCGAATGGTATGCTTTATATAATACAGTCAGCAGTAAAGCAAATGGGTAAAATATGAGTATTGAACATGAATACTAAGAGGGCAATTCTCTCCATGAAGACCATTATCAGCATTGTAAGAACATCTTACAATAAAACACTACTCACTTGAGACAGCACCAGAGAACGAGTTGGACACAGGACCAGAGAAGGAGGACGACGCCCCTCCAAAGGGAGTCATGGCAGACGAGGAGCCGCCAAATGGCGTGAGGGTGTGGTTGAAGTTTGCAGCCCCAGAGCCTGATGAGGAGGAGGGAGGTTGATTCTGCTGCAGCTGGGTGGGATCCGGCCCGTAGTGACCTACGTGAGGTGTGGTGGCGGTGGCGTTGGGGTCTGACACTGTGGAATTCTCTGGCCGATACTTCATCGTAGGCCCTTTGTCCTCTTTGCTCTTAATGCAGCCCATCGTCTCGCCCTGCCTGGAGAGGCACAACACAAAGCCGTCAATTTAATGCCAGCAGATTGAAGAATACAGTATCCAATTCATCACATGCCTTGATGATACATAAATAAAGAGAAGGGCCAAGGGAGGTGCAGGATTAACGATTGCGACATACGGCCTGTAGGAACATGCGTTATGAAATGAAATTTAATGACCTGATATAAACATGTGAATCATTTGGTTGCTAAGACTATAAGCCATGTGGTAACTGGGACTTATGGGTAAATGTTAAATCTGCTTTGAATCACGCTCGACTCAAACATGTAGATTCAATTGTGCTTGCATGTCTTGAGGTATGACAAGTGAAAAAACAGAGGGATAAAAAGGTGATTATCATTTTATATTCTTGTGATCCAGTATGTCATTGTTGTTCCATAAAGAGATCACTAAATGTTTACATTCAAATGACAGAAGCCAATCTAAAGCCATTCTGCCTTGAAATAGAGAAAAATAAGTGCTGTGTTCTACGTTTCTGCCTTGTTGTGATTCAAAGAGCTTTCTTTGGGGCCCAGGGGCCCGAGGGGTCAGGCTGGACCAGAGCCTCTGTATGAAGTGACAGTTCATAATTCTTCTTCTTGGAAAGTCAACCAAATGAGATACAACACAACCCCAAACAGACTCAAAACAACTACAAAGAAACACAAAATGACTACAAACAACATCTCTGAGTCGTTGTTGAGTTGTGTTTTTGAGTCTGAGAGTTCAGGTTCACCTGCAAAATGTTACAGAAATAGTCTGGGTGTCTTGGTCCTATGCAGGAGGGGTGGGGGGCCTTTTAAATTTCTGTACCCAGGGGCCCATTGTCTCATAATCGATCCACGCCTCAGCCTGACCACGCTACAAGATTTAAAACATTGGTGTGTCTCCATCTGCGTGGTTGTCATTCCTCCTCCTAACACAATATGGCCAGAGTCACACTGAGGCATTCTTTTGTGAGCTGAAGGGCCGGAAAATGTGGAGACAATCAGACACGCTTGTAAAGAAGTCTGAGCTTGGGGAGATCAGAACGTTTTCATTCGCCAAGAACAACAGCTGCTCGAGGAGCTGGACTTGGTTAATTGGCGCGGACACATTACAAGACAGTAAAACAATAGAGGATTGAAGTGAAATAGGAGCTTTTATTCAGTGCGGAGAAGATGTGGAGTATGAAGACAGACTAAACAAACACGGTGCTACTGAGCAGCATTGTGGCACAGTTGGTGACAGGGGTGACAAGGGCAGCAGTTCACTGAATTACTGGGTCACAATCATGCATCAGTGAAACAGAAGAGGATCTGCTGGTGCAGTAATACACCTTTCACTGATTTTGGAGCAGTGGCCTTGATGTTGGGAGGTGGGAGGGATTTTTCCGCATTGGAGAAGGAGGGGCATAATGGAGAGTTCATCGAGTTCTCCAGCTGAACTGCCAAGGAAATCAACAAAATGGGGACAAACCACAGAAACCTTCCAAAGATTCAGAACACTGCTCAAATAAAACCGTATAACCGTTTAAATTGCAGGTTACAGCTCGTGCTGAGCAGTCGTCATCCTCTAGAAAACCATTTTATGAGCGGTCAGTCACTGGAGAAATGTCAAAATGAAACAGATTTCTTAAAAATGTCTTCAAAGGAATATGCCAATAAATCTAATCTCAGATGTTAGATGAGAGCCAATATGTTGAGAATGTTGGCATGGAAAAAATACTTTTTCCAAACCAACCTTTCCTTTAACCTCGAGACAAAACCAGTGTCATGGAAAGCAGAGGGCTTCACTCAGCGGCTTAGTCAACTATGGTGGGCTTGCGTTTCATCATCAGACAGACGACAGCCTGGCTCGTTGGCTCAGCAGTGAAGTTACCACGCTGTAAAACACTGGACGGTGTCCCAGGAATATTTGCACTTGAAAGTGAGGATGTTTTTCCCTTCCAAAAATGAGGCAGCCGTTTCATAAAAGTGACATCACTCTTCCAAAATTATCATAACTGCACAAATACTGAGCTGAACTTATGGAGCCTTTCGAAGAGAATTCAAGGCTTTGGATGTCAAAATAAAACACCACATTAGTATATTGTCATTTACAGTCACGCTGTACAAGAAACTTGCTTAATAATTATGCATAATGTATTTAAAAAGGATTAGTGTTAATGCAATTAGTTGATTGATTTATCAAGTTAATAATAGTTAGTAATTCCCCATCTCTCTCCCCTCATTTCCTGTCATCTCTCTACTGTTGACTGTCTAATAAAGGCATAAACGCCCCCTGAAAATAACATATATAAAGCAAATCAATTCTTTTGGCCCTTTGCTGTGTAAAAATACCAAACATTTGCTGGCTAAAGCTTTACAAAAACAAGGTAGCCAGCAGTGTGGCCCTATGGAAATGTCAATCTGTTGGTCAGTCCACCACTTTGGTCCAGACTGAAATATCTCTACAAATATTGGATGGATTGTTGTGAGATTTGCTACAGATATTCAAGGTCCCTAGAGGATAAATTCTAATGACCTGATGATACCCTGACTTTCGTGTCATCACCAGGTCACAATTTGAATATGTCCAATACTTTGATTTATGACCAAATACCTGCAGATTGTATTTAGTGCTGCCATTAGCATGCAAACACGCTAAACTAAGAGGGTGAACCTGGTAAATATTACTTACTAAATATCAGCATGTTAGCATACTGATGTCAGCATTTAGCTCAAATACAGCCTCAAGGGGCCACAAGCATGGTTGTAGTCTTTTTATCATCAAAAGCAGGATACTTCTTTGGCTTCTGGTCAAAGTTTGTAAGGTATTTTAAGGAATTTAATAGAGCAAATGATCAATTAATTAATTGAACAAATAGCAAATAGATCAATTAATGATTAAAATAAGTGTTAGCAGTAACCCTAACATGGACTTCTCAAGAACTAAGAAGAAATGTTTGTTTTTTAGCTTGTGAGTGTTTTTCTTTACAGTCTTTGAAGCAGTGTTACAGATACACAGAAATTCCCACTGGAGAGAAGAGCGCTTTACAGCTCATCTGTCAGCAGACTGGGTGTGTACACACACACACACACACCTGTTCCCTGGTCATATTCATATTAACAGAGAGAAGCATGAAATATGATATATGGTCCACCACCTTTCTCAGAGCTGGGATAAAACTGCACTGTACTGATGAAATGAATTCTTCTGGAGAAATGTATAAAATATGCTAAATCATTGCCTTTTACGCACATAAAAACACAACATTTAAGTCTGATTCCCACCAAATCCAGGGTGATAAGTAGAGCACCGCAAAGCAACAGAATAACTCAGACAAAATTCCCATTAGTGGCTGTGTGGGCATAAAGAAAATTATTTATATGTAGTGTAGAAGAGAAACAGAGAGGGAAACAGCAGGTTGGTTGAATGAGGGAGGGGGGGCAAACAGGCAGACAGTGCCAGCTCTACCAGCTTGAGCTACTAGGAGGATTATGAGGATGGAGGATTTACCCTGAGAGGATAATAACAGAAAACAAACACACACAAAAAAAGAGTGACCACCAGGGCTTGGAGCTGAAACACTACCGACCCCAGACTCGGCTTTGAATCAGCTCAGCTAACCCTCTATCAGTGCCATATTGGTGCAACCAGCCAGCCATCACATAACGACACCATGAGCTTTGTCCACACTTCAGATTGCAACACCAAAGTGAGAATGCAGCGACCCTGGATGAGGTGAAAAATGATGCAACAAAAATAATACGTCTTGGGTGGCATTTGAGGCCAAACCTGACTTTTACATCCAAGTTTATTCAGCTCAACACAAGATAATTCCTGAACAGCAGAGCCATGAAACCACAAGGAAAATCTGCCTTGCTGCTAATTATAGTAACTTATTCTTATTGCTGACAACATCCCACTGCCCCCAGGATGATAACATGACCTACAACAGCACATCACATGCAAACACAAGAGGACTCCCGGTTGCACCAGTTAGAGCCACAGAGAAACAATGAGAGAGGAAGGTGAAGAGTTTAGCCTTATACTGAGGCTCCTTCCTCTATCTGATTGGAAAGGCGTGGTGCTATTGTTTTAGCGCTGCTCCGTTCTGACAGACAAAGACAGAAAACAAGGACTAAGTAAGCTTGACTTTTCATTCAGCTTCAATCAAAGCATTGTGATTTGGAACAGATGG
The DNA here is from genome assembly GCA_002120245.1 of Maccullochella peelii. Taxonomy (NCBI): domain Eukaryota; kingdom Metazoa; phylum Chordata; class Actinopteri; order Centrarchiformes; family Percichthyidae; genus Maccullochella; species Maccullochella peelii. The sequence continues at coordinate 10,633 of LKNJ01006560.1, forward strand.
TTTGAAATGATCCGCTAAAGGCAAAAAAAAAAAAAAATCTCTTTCTTCAGCCAACAAGACTGTGAAATCTTAAAACAAAGATGTGTATTCTTTTATTCATTGCCGGCAGAAGCCTTTTCTTTAGTGTGAAATACAGAAAAATGAAAAATACAGTGTGTTCATCTTTTGTCCTCTCTCTTTAGTTTAACGTGCCACAGACTAGACACTATCTTTGTTTAACATTCCTCCTCCAGGCAGGTCAGGTTGCTCCGTCAGCTACTGTAGAGCTGATAGCTGGAAGGGATTCAGTGTCTTGCTCAAGGACACTTCACCAGGGCAGATACTTGCCAGCACCTGCCTAGAAGCCCTGGTAGCTGGAGGGTGAACACTAACACGCAGCAGCTCAGGGACACTTTGAAAAGGATTATTGTTTTGTTTTGGAATTGGCAAGATTGGGTTTACACAAAGCAAGCTGTGGCAGGTAAGCTTATGCTTTCAGAGTATTTGAAAGCCTTTGGTTTAGGGCTGCAACTGACAATTAAATTTTCTTGATTAACTGATTAACTGTTTTGCCTACAAAATGTCAGAAAACTGTGTAATGCCTGTTATAATTTCCCATATTCCAAGGTGACATCTACAAATGTCTTATTTTGGCCAACCAACAGCCCAAAACCCAAAGATATTCAGTTTGCTATCAATTATGGCAAAGAAAAGCATCAAATTCTCACATTTGAGGAGCTGAAAACAGCAAATATTTGACACTTTGGCTTTAAAAAATGACTAAAACAGTTATTTGATTATCAAAATAATTGCAGTTCTGCATTTGTTTGTACAACCCACTTTCTGTTATGTGTTATCTTAAGCTTTAGGCTTCCAACATCAACAACTGAATATAGCCAAAACACATTTCTTGCAAAAGGCCTAGCAACAACAGACCGCTGTGAATCAGCTTCCACCAGCAGCTGTGGGAGAAAAACCTTTATTTGAGCTATACTTTACATATTCTTCTGTTACTGTGATAACTCTAACCTGCACTCTTCTTATCAGCGACCTGCCTACGCCACCCTCCCCCCACAGGCATCACAAAATGCTGATAAGACACTCGCTGATAGCTCGGGTGGTGAAGACGTTTGGGTGCTTTGCAGCGATCATGGTTCAGAATCTTAAAGAAGGCTACAGAGACAGAAGTTTAGTTGAGTAAGCTGACAGTGCAGGATTATTTCAGGGCCGTGTTATCACATTTACAGTCCTGGTGGTCAGAAACAAAAGATGCTTATAGCTTTAATATACTTTACTTATGTTCACCTGCAAACACTTTATCGGCTACAATTTTAATACTTATCTATCAGGCTTGCATGCCAGGATTTGCTGCTTTTCTTCGTTTTACTTCATTTTAATTGATTACTTTTGGCTTTCAGAATGTTAGATGGACAAAACAAGCTTTTTGAAGGGTAAATTGGCCGTTCATAATAAAAAGAAACATTACTTGTAGTCCTACAAACAAATTACATAAACCTTTTTTAGGGACCAATCTAAACAGAAGCCTAATCCAGAACTTGCAAAACGACTAAACATATGGATTTTAAGTAATCTTTAAACAAGACTCTGTGAGCCTGTACTTAGCTTAATGCTAACTAAATGCAAACATCATTGATGTTAGCTAAACATTGGACAAATTAAACTTTTGATGTGATGATGGCCTCAGAGGGAAAGTTACAGGGTTTCACCAAAGCAATTGCAATTCATCCCGAGGGCGACATGAATGTTTGTAACAAATTTCGTGGCAATCTGTCCAGTAGTTTTCGAGTAGTTCCCTGGTCATCCAGAACAGATGCATTTTAAATCTCTCTCCTGCATATCATGCATTATAAATAAACTAAACTCTGATTCTAAAATATATTTTTGGTCCTTTCAGCATCTCACTTGTTTAAACAGCCTCCACTCCCCTGAGGTTTAGATGATCTAGACTCTAATGAAGTCGACATTTGGCCAGATGACAGTCAGGCAGTCGAGCTGAAGGGTATGATGGTGGGCTGTGGTTCCTCCATCCATCAGCCTTCAGTCTGAGTGAAACCCTGCCCAGCATCTCGTTGGACAGCTGTTAGCGGCTGACGCTGCAGACAGGGAGTGTCTCTGGAGCTTTACGGGGCTTCAGATCTGCAACAGATGCTGCCTTCCACCATCTACCACATTCCTCTGGTGCCAGAGGGTTAAAACTGGGTCTGGAGGAATGTCACGTGATGTGTCACGGATGTGAAGCCTCAGAGCGTCTACGGAAACATCAATAAATGGTTCATAGTGAGATCTACACTGTACTGGGTGTAGAGTTCTGCTGTAAGCATGCTTAAAGTAAACCGACCCTGAGGCTCACAGCTGTTTGCGGGCCAGAAAAGACTTAGATTTGAGAAATATTAAATATACTGAAAATGATTGTAGAGACTTGTGAGTGCTTTACTGTTTGAAGTATAGCAGCCTAATTCCTCAGCTCTCTTCAGCATCAATGCTTCGGTCCTGAGTAAAAAGCTGTCTTGGAAATTTTGAGTGAATACCGACAGTCATTTTACTTAACTTGACAAGATTGTGTGTAAAAACGTCTCTCTACACTAAGTCCTCATAGAAAAGCTGTTCATTGTGAGTTATTGTGCTGCCAGAAAACAGACATCACACACTTTCTAGAATAACAGGTCTTATGGGAATACCTGAATACATGGCACCTGAGTCTTTTGTGTAACTGTGAGCTATTTTGGGAATCTGAGAGTGTCAACAATCATCCATTTTGTCAGGACATAACAGGCCGAATGTTTGAACTGTCAATATCTAACAGAGTGACTGTAAAGGCCATGTGATAACCTGGATTAGGCTGCTAAAATCAGATTTTTTAACTTTCTGCAGGTTATAGCTGAAGCAATAGTCTACTTTACTGTAAGAGAACAGAGGAGAAGCACAAACACATCTAAACCCACTATCACATATTGACTGCTGAAAGGAAGATCATCTTAAGATGTTTGCTCATAAAACATGTTTTTCGGGTGAGCACTCACAAATTTTGAGCCCTCACATGCTGAGGAAAGCAGCGTCTGAAACGTCTGTGTGTGAAGGTGGACGGTTGATAAAATAAAATATGTTTCATATTAAAAAAACTTAAGAAGAATCGTGAGAGCCCGTCCAATACTTATATGTGAATTCCATGGATTTTTGGTCCTGGTTGGTAGCACCCTGAAGGATTTCAAGAGATTTAATACAAAGACAAAGTGTTGCTAATGTTTTTCAAATATTACTGACTTACTTTTAGGTAAATCTTACAAAAACTGATAAATGATTTAGTTGCAGGGTAGGGCAGATCATACAGCTGTTTAATGTCCACTCAGACCTCTGACAGCAGCTGCTAAAGAAGATAAGAGCCATTTAAAGAACTTACAAATGCTAATTCTCTGCTTTGGGAACATATAGTCATGAAATGAACTTGCAACACTCTTTCTAAAGCAGAAAATCTGAATTTTTAATCATGAAAAATCAGCTGCTCCATACAGATTAAATGGCATACCAACCTTGTTGATATGGATGCACAGATCGCAGACACCGGATTGGTATCAGCTTGATATTGACCTCATTAAGCAGTTCAGGGATCTGAAATTATGTAACAGTGTTTTTTGTCAATGTCATTTTAACATTCAGTGTTTCCGCCATCAGTTATTCAGCAATCTCTGCCTCATGGTGCGTTAATTAAAAATGATTTTCAGTGAGTTCCACGCAGTCAGTGAGGTTTACTGATTCTTAATTTGGGATTAAAGTTGTACTGGTTTCAGATCGATACTCGGTATCAGCAGATATCCTGAGTCGAGTTTAAAGAATCTGTATCGAAAGAGAAAAAGTTGGATCAGAGCATCTCTATTTGTGGAGTCCGAACATCTGGAGTTGAACTGTCACATTTAAGTAAACCTCATAGCTGTGATATGAACAGGAATATAAATCTTTCTTGTCAACAAAATCACTGTCCATTCATTATCTATGGAGTGGTGCCACATTTTAATAACGTATATCTTCCCCTTTAACTCCTGCCCTCACCGTGTTCACCAGCCCTTTTATGGATTTATACGAGCAATGGCTCAAAAGTGCAGAGCAGTTAAGGATGAGCTGCTTCCTTTTAGTGACATGTTCTCGAGTCAGGTTAAGCGTGACAGTCAGTTTAATTTGAGTGCCACACATTGTGCCGGTAATGAGGACAACTCCCCCAGCCCCGGCCCTCAGAGTGGAAGTAGAAGAATAATAAAGCAACAAACTGGGGGAGACACAGAAACCGTGACTCAGTTGTTCAATCAGTAAGTTTCAATTCAGACAAACTGAGAGCATCACCAAAAGGGCCTGAACCACCTCCTCCTCCTCCTCTTTATCATCTGATGGGACAATAATCTGAATCCGCATGAGTCAAAGACTGGGTTAGATATTTGAACTGATGAGGTGGCACTTTTGCCTCTTGTGTCTGGGTGTTGCAACCAAACATGACTTTAAATTAATACAAGAGGGAAGCATCTTCACAAGAGCAGCTGAAACAGGTGGAAAAAAAAAGAGAACATCTTTGTATAAGAGTTAATTAAAAAAAGACATCAGTTAAACCATTGTTTTTCATTGCAGTTTTAACTTTTAACCTTTTGTTTTAATACCAATCCTTCAATGACAAGTTAAGATTTACATTTATACAAATTAAACCATCTGTTAAGAACTATTTAACACATTTAAATCTCTTGAATGTCATTATGCTGTAAAATATCTGTGGTATAGTGACCTTTAAAGTATTTTCTGCTACCCGATATGGCTGCACTAATATTCCTGTGAGACTTTAAGCATGTGCTGTGCATCCACTGATATTTTTACCTATTAAAAATATGATCTGGTGATTACTACATAGCTCTTGGTTTGCAGGGGAAATTGCAGTACAAGCTACAGACAGGTAAGTATTTGTATGCTCGCAAGACAGCTTCTTTCCTTTGTTGATGACAGGTCAGACAGGCGAGCAGCTGCTTTTCGGCCCATCCTTATCTAATCCTGCTGCTCTTTGACAAAGACCCGTTTCATTTGGGATTTTTACCTTCACAAATCCGCGTCCTTCTTCTGTGTTTTCTGCTCTTTTTTTCTTTCAGATCCGGGTAAAAAAAAAAAAAAAAATCCGCGTTATTCCAACCGGGACCGAATCGCCTTCATCCTCACTTCATCCATCCAGCAGAGGAACTGTGTGGAGCTTTAGTGCTGAAGTTAAATCTGAGCAGGATTACAGTGTTTCAGGATGGCGGAGGCGATGGAGGAGACGGTCATTGTTGTCATGGAGGATGGATCCAGCTGCAACATGACAGTGATTTAAAAAAGAAAGAAAGTGAGAGCCTAAAGTGTCCCAGCTCTTTGTCGCCTCTACTTCCTACTACTAAACTTACATCAACCCCCACACAACAACATGGCCGACCCTGCCTGCGGGACTGGAGCCAAACAGCTGGAGACGCACAGATCCGGCCGGTGCAGCGGATCTGAGAGCGGCAGGGAGACGAGACGATCACAGGGGGGAGAACCGGCTGAATAAAGGAGATTATGGCGAGAATATGGTGTGAGGAGAAGAAGAGTGGAGGATGGTTTCATGCAGAAAAGGGAGGACTCAATGTGGACCATGTTCAGTCACAAGTACAGATCTCTAACGCACCCTGCTGGTCGTAGCGCTGATACTGCAGCTGCACATAGGCATCTCACTGAAAAGGGTCAAACTGCAGTAGTGGAAGAAGTACTCAGATATTTTACTTAAGTAAAAGTAACAATACTACAATGTAGAAATAATCTGTTACAAATAAAATTCCTGCATTCAAAATTATACTTTACATTTTTCTAAAAGTACAAAAGTTAGTATCAAAAAATACTTAAAGTACCAAAAGTAAAAGTACTCATTATGCAGAATGGCCCATTTCAGAATCATATTGAATTATAATTTGTATGTATAATATTGATGCATTAATGTGTACATCACTTTAATGTTGCATCTGTTAAAGGTGGGGCTAATTTAAACTACTTTATACAGTGCATCCGGAAAGTATTCACAGCGCTTCACGTTTT
>LKNJ01006561.1:0-19242 GCA_002120245.1 Maccullochella peelii
TATGGCGCTATATAAATAAAACTGAATTGAATTGAATTAAACGTTAGATCGTTGGACACAAATAGTCATATTAACTAGTAGCTACATGCACAACGTCGTGCAGGCTAATAGGGAATGGGAATGTGACGTCAGCCAATTTTGGAGGATACCAACCGTCTGTACACCATCACCACCCATCTAGCTGGGTGGTCTCTACACGTTACACGTCTACAAGTCCTTTCCAAATTTCAATTTCAACATGGCCGGCAAACACTTATATAGTGGGCTGTAACATTCAATCGCATTGTATGAGTACTTTTACTTAAGTAAAGGATCTGAATACTTCCTCCACCACTGGTTATGTGTTACAGTGAGAGGCTACAAGGGTAAGAGTGCTATCTGCTGGGCAAGAGTGTTCAGAGACCGACAAAACCCTTTGGGTTTCCCTGACGATTTTTCATATGACTGATACAGATTATTGTCGGGGGGACTGACTTACAGTATCTGTGTCAGCTTCTCGCAAAGTCAGTCATTTCATTGTGCTTTTGTATACCAATGTCATCCTCCAAAAGAGACTGATTGAAGCACTAAAGCCTTGTACTTGTTGTAATTATAAGATGTAAGAATGTAAGCCTACTTAACGCTTTGAATTGTGTTTTTGTTTTTTTAAATTTGCTCCCAAGTCCGTTTGACACTGTCGGGGTTGCAGCTGAAATAATAAGACTAAAATTGTCCTATGTCATAAGAATACATCTAAGCAACACATTAATTTAATAGAATACACAGTGATATTATTAGCCTGTTAATTTACACATACACAGTCAGCAATGTTTTGCCAGCTGTGCTTCCTGCATTTGGCAGCTGCAGCTGTGTTGCTTTTAGCCTGAATGATGTTTAATTTCTTCGTATTTCTCTAATTTATAGTTTGCTCTTCGTTTGTAAAGTATGCCGCTCTGCTGACAGTAGACTTGTCATGTTTGTGATTGGTCGAATGCTGCAAACATCACCCCTTTCATGTGAACGTGCTCATGGCTAGATTGGGAAACCCTGGGTTGACTTACCAAGTTGATAACCACCACCGCTTAGCGTGATGGCAGTTGTTAGGCTTAGTGACGCCAGATAACAAAAAGATATCCTGGGTATGTTCAACTTGCTTCGTAGTACAGGCCTCAGGCCTGCTTGTTTTGGTTTTCTGTCCCACAACTTTACTGTTTTGGTTCAGTCTCACTGCTTTCGTCAACCCCTTTCCAGACAAAGCAGGCAGCTGACTGATTTCAGTGAAAAACTATGACAAACCCTCTGTACACTACCTGCCCAGCACCAAAACCCAGACAGTCAAAGTTAGAAAACAGCTGGTAACCATACTGAAGTATGTATTGTTCTCACTAGTTTGCGAACAAGTTTACTATATCAACTTTATAAGGTGATAATATGTCAATGTTGTGTATACAGCTTGTTTTGCTAAACCCAAGTGGCCAAAACCATCAACTGATCCAGCTTTAAACACTGTTCCTCTCTTCTCTACAACAGCCATCATCCAGACTAGATTCTGTCCGGATACCTGAGGAGCGAGGAGACACGAATAAGTTAAATGAGAAAAACATTTGGTGCTCTAGTGAATATTTCTGGCAGCATGACAGTGTATGTGACATTGAGGAACATCTCACCCTGTCACCCCATCACAATGTGACTCGCTGATGTGTTTTTACACACACAATACTTGTTAGTAGGCTCACTTTATTGTTGCCTTTGGTCTTTTTATGGGATTTGTTGACAAGAAGCAAAATATAGAATTGTATCAGTAGTTGCCATGGTCAGATTTACACGTTTATGAGTGGTGAGATGAGGAATAATCTCCACACTTGCCTTATATATGCTCAGAGATTTTCTTCAGTCATTTAGAATCAGTAGTCATGTTTTATCAATTTGGGATAGTGGTCTTTCACAAAATGAAATCCAGAAAAAATGAAACATGAAGCTCAAACTTGTAGAATGTTTTTTTTCCTCACTTCCCAGTGGTACAAAACTATCATAATATATGTGTGGAAATGTACCAGATTTTTCATGGTGCCCCTGGCAGTGTTTGCAAATGGGAAGATGGTGAGAGGTGATGTCATCGCTCTAACAACTCCTGCTGGTTGGTTAGGGTGCTTGTGTGTTGAGGGATGTACAGTTGTGAACAGAAGTTTACATAGACTCATCATGGACATGAATGTCATGGCAATATTGGGCTTTCAATGATGTCTTTGAACTGTTATTTTTCTGGGGCACAATGATGGTACAACATACATCTTTTATGGAAGAATACCCCAAGAATTTGGTGCACTTCGGAACTTTCAGCGCCACAAAATTAATAATCTAAGTGGCTGTATGTATATTTTTGACCCTGTATGTATAAAATTGACCCTGTGTTGATTGTAGAAAACACAACATGAATTTAAACGTGTGCACCAAATTCTTGGGGTTTTCTTCCATAAAAGATGTATGTTGTACCATCATTCTGCCCCAGAAAAATAACAGTTCAAAGACATCATTGAAAGCCCAATATTGCCATGACATTCATGTCCATGATGAGTGTATGTAAACTTCTGTTCACAACTGTATGTACATGTGTTTTCACCTCCCAGTGAGTCTCTTCACTGGTGAGTGAAAAAAATCAGCTGCCACTCTTGTGTGTACTGGACGGCTGAAATGGCACCCTCCTCAATCTTATGAATGGGGGGATGTTGGTGACACTCCAAAGCTTAAATCACATTCAACATGCATTGTTACCAAGAAACATAATGTGGCTTCCTCTACTACATAACATAAATATAATCTTTATTTCTTTACAAATTTTAGAAGGTTAGTTTCATAAAGTTTAACAGCCTTTTTTATGAGAAACATTTTGTTAGAAGGAGGCCAGGCTACAAATGTAATATCAGGACCAACAGAAAAGTTGCTAACCAACAAGAAACAGTCATTTACAGATTAACTTTTAATTTAACAGCCCAATTTAGCTCTTGCTGTGATCAACAACAAATCCATTGCAGAGAAACTTGTTTTCTGGTCTATGCTTAGACTAAAGCATTTGTCAGCTAATATATATCAGGCTGAAATGCTACTATATCATACATACCATCCACTTGTAATATGATGGAGACTCCTTCCCAATCCTAACAACCTGGCAAACACAGATTTGCCACCCTGTCATGAACATAGTAACTTAAAAGGTGTGATTTTATGGGTATAAAATCAACCACAAGTAGCTTAAATACAAAGATACTCTGTGGCATCTGAAGCCAGACTGGTCTTCATGGTTCTCACTGTTTCTAGCATATTTAATAATTTCTTAGTATATAAATAAGCCACCAGAGTGGCAATGACGGACGGGTTATTTAATGGGACTCAAAAAACCCTTTGAGTCAGTGTCCAACAACTGAAGTGAGAATATAGTCAAACAGTTGCACTATGTAGAATCTGTCACTCCCACTATTGTGTGTATGTCTATGTAGAGAACAGGGGGCCAGTAGAAGCAGCAGTGAAGACAGGGCCTGTGTAGAGTCCTGGTCCATCAACAGGAACCTAGAAACAAAATAAAACAAATCTGAATATGAATGGGCATAGAATGAATCTGAAATTTTATGATTAGCACATCAAACACATTTTTTAAATGTACACCAGGATTTTAAATGATGAGCAACACAAATTCAGCGTTTAGTAAAGCATCTGCTCATTCACATGACAATACAATTAGACCTATATTAGGACTAAACACATTTAAGACTTTTTAAAACCTTTTAGAGCTTTTTCAGACTTCACAGAGTCACACTTAATCTGCACCTGTTGTTACTTCAACAGGTTGAGCAGGTAATGTAAAACACCACCTGACATTCCTGATGGAGATTAATGACTGAGCATTAGGAAAGGACAGAAATTGTTAATATGGATGGTGTTGTTGAGTAATTTTTTAATCACAGTTAAAATAATGTTAGCTGGAAAACAGCCAAGCAGGGCTAAATGATAACTAGAATTAGAATTTATCATTTTAGTTGACATAATGTGTTGGTGTAATAGTTGCACCATTATTCTAAATATAATCCTAAGAGTCTACAGCAGCAGTTACAATTATAATTTTTTTTGATTTAGTAAAATGACACATAACAGGTGGGACAAGACAGAACTTAATACACTGGGTGACCTGACAAGGTTGACACAGCATTGAGTATATACAACGGCAACAGCAAAAAAATGTCAGGATTGAATATCAATTTAAACTATTAATTAAGATACTGTAGTTCTTATGATGTGGGGGGTGTGCATTAGAAAGGGTGCAGGGCAGACTGTTGTATAGGATTTCAAGCGTGTGTGTAGGTGTGAGTATGTATGCAAGTGTAGAGGAGCAGTAGGGGAAAGTGGCTAAAAAAAAACAACATTAGATCAAAATTGTTGAGTGTATTAAGAACAATTACATGGATATATTTTCGATTATATTTGCAAGAAAGAAGAAAAAACAAAAGACAAAAAACATAACATTGGGTAGATGAGGAGATTTGAGAGGTTGAGTTTTCTGGGAGAGGTGGCCAGTGATTTTTTTTTTTCAATTTGAATATTTTCAGTTTCAGTTTTATTTATATAGCGCCATATCATAACAAAGTTATCTCAGGGCACTTTGTCATAGAGAGCAGGTCTAGACCGACTCCTTATGTGTACAGAGACCCAACAATTCCCACCAAGAGCAAGCACAAGCAACAGTGGCAAGGAAAAACTCCCTTTTAACAGGCAGAAACCTCCAGCAGAACCAGAACCAGGCTCTGGGTGGGCGGTCATCTGCCTCGACCGGTTGGGTTGAGTTCATATTTTCACTTATAGTGAATGAGGCAGAGGTTTCCCTTCCTTGGCCGCCCAGGCCCTTGGGAGGAAGTTGGCTGTTGGCGGTCACACCCCATCATCCATCCCGAACAGCCCCAATACCCAGAGGGAGGGAGCCGCAAACAGCAGGCTCACATGCCTAATTAAAATGCCTCAGACGTTTTTTTTGTTTTGTTTGTTTGTCCATGTACGCCTAAAATATAAGCTAATATTACTTTTCAAGAACTTTTGTGGGTGCCTTGATAAGAAAATTCCTATGAAGAGGTGCCATTGTTTAATAAAGTTTGGGAACCACTACTCCACAGTAACACTGGTGGCTGTGAGGCTGTACTTTGGCATAGCTACTTTGTTTTAAAAGAGTACTCAACCAATTTAACATTGCACTTCAATAACATTGTTGGACTCATGACGGACAGGATCCAAATCGATGCGGCAGAACCAGAGATATCATCTTTTTTATTCCACGCATTCTTCCTGGCGCCTACATTACCCACAATGCAACATGACCACCGACAGTTCAGTCAGATATTCGTATGTCTATGCTGATAGTGGACAAAATAGCCTGAAGCCTCTAGCCCGAGGCAGAGATGATGAGCGGGGGACAGAGGTCTGGTAAACTCACTTCTTTCTAACTCCACACCCCCAGATTGCTTTCCTGTTTACACTATTAGTATAAGACAAGACGATATTCTAGAGGAAGTCAGAGGATCAAAGTTATGACAATTCATCCTGAGTGGAACATGAATGTCTGAACCAAATTTCGCTGCAATCCATCCAATAAACCTCAACTTTTATCCATCTTACAATTTGTTTTCCTTTACAATTAGTATTACAGTCTCACAGAGCTGCCAGTATGGCTGTAGACTCTTAGTCTTGTTGTAAATGTTATTTCATGGATATATGAAGATGGTATTAATGCCATTTGAGCAGTATTTAATGTACTTTTATATACTGTATATATGTGTATTTTCTGTATATGCATTTTAATGCTTCCTCTTATGGACCTGACTGCATGGGGAATATCCAAACAGAGACAATACAGGTAAAATAAAGTAAAATAGAATTAAATTCCCTCTATTTTGAAAAAACTTGCCAACTGCTTGTATTATTATTTTTAACATTACCTCTCCCAGGGCCTGCAGGGCAACTGTAGCTGCCATGGCCTTGGCATGTTTCTTATTGGGACTAGCTGTCTGGGGTTGGTAGTCCACGCCATTCACTGTGACCTGGAGACAGCACAACATATGGATGGATGATCAAAAGTCAGAATTTAACCATCAGAGGATACAATAAACAAAAACAGCATGTGCATGAGAACATTGGAATAGGGGAGGGAAGCAAGCAAACCTCATGCATTTATTTAAAAAAAATCCTTTTAGCTTACTGTTGATGATTTGAAATTTGATATTGAGTTTCCAGTTACACACAGTGAGCTCGGAGGATTCAAGGGTGATAAGGGGCATTATAAAAACAATACAGGTGTTGGTCGTATTCTTAGTATGTCTACAATTTATAATTACAGACTACTGAAAAATTCTAGTTTTGTTTCAACAGAGTCGGACAACTGTCCAGCATATGGAATGATTTTTTCAACCTTTCAGTTTGTTGGAAATTATTTTTAGCCATGGTAGTGGCGTCGGAATGTTGGTCTTGGTTGTTCAGTCCACCACTTTGGTCCAAACTGAAATATCTTCACAGCTATTGGATGCAGTTCCTTGAAGTTTTGTACAGACATTTATGGTGCTGAGAGTGAGAGAATGAAGCCTGACAACATTGGTGATCACCTGAATTGCTAGGATCCTCTAGCGCCACCAGGTCAAAGTTTTCACTTATCCTGCAAAATATCTCAACATCTACTACATGGACTGGGACAAAATGTGGTAAAGACATTCATGCTTTCCAGACGATGAATCCTATTGACTGGTGATCCCCTGATTTTTCCTCTTGCGCCATCATGACGTTGACATTTGTGGTTTTGAGTGAAATTTCCCTACATCGGATGGATTGACATGACATCTGATATACACATTCATATCCCCTCAGGATAAGTTGTAATAGCCTTGGTGATCCCCTGACCGTCAGGTCAAAATTTGTATGTGTCCAATACATTGGTTTATGACCAAATACCTTCAAAACTAATGACATTCACATCAGCTTCAGCTGTACTTTGTGTTCAGCTAACACACTAACCTAACATATTAAACATTGTACCTGCATTGTATCTTATTGTCAGATGATGGAAAAAAGTTAAACAAAATGAAAGCTTTAAGAATGTCTTCAAATCTGATATCATGGAACTCAGATGAAGGGATGCAGAAGCTTTTAAAAGTGTGGACAAATCTCAAAGGTCGAACATGCAACTACCTAATGGAAAGGCAAACCCACCTTGAAGAGGAAATTCTTGCGGTGGTCAGGACCACTGTGGTGAACCATGACAAAGTCTGGCTGCATTATCCGTCTCTTGTTACACAACTCAATGAGAGCAGACACCGGGTGCTTCCCTGTACACAGATAAAAGGGCAGAATAAGATGAAGGGGCACGCAAACATCCCACAGAGCCAGGGATAATCTGTAGAAGTTAAACCTGATTAATCGAATATTCATACATGTCACTCATATTAATGCTGATCAACAATCAACAGCTAACAATCAAAATGGACCTTGTGAGACTGGCTATGTATTTGGGTACTGACTGGGGCTGAACGATTCATAATTTCTACATTGAAATCACAATTTTCAAATTGCGAGAGTTAATTTACGTAATTAACAGTGTGTTAACAAGCTGTAGCTAGTTAAAGTTTAAGCATTAAAGGTGCGAGGGCCTGTTCATTGCTGCTTGCAGCTTTAATTCTTCTTGGCCCTTGACGGTGATGTTCGCGATGTTTTGGTACTGTAGCCTACAGCACAAAACTAACTAGAGGCTTGTCTCTTTCAGCCTTCTGGCTTGCTTGCTCTCTAAATTTGAACAATAACTTATATTTTATGTTGGTGCATAAAAACAATAATCTGTGTTAAACAAAAAGCTTCAGCCTAATATTTTCATTATCTTATTGTATGATAACAAGCGCTTCACTAAAAGTGAAGTTATGTGTGGATAGCACACTCCCGTCACGGAGACATGGCTGAATGGGAATATTCCGGATATGAAAGCAAATCTGTCTCACCAGATTTTGAAATATAAAAGCCAATGAATTTTTTTGCACGGAATTTTTTTTGCATTGAAATGATGTATCTGAATTTTTGCCTCTGAATTCAACTCTCACAATAAGGACCGCCTTCCTGTAATTGCAAGCATCAGCGTCACATGACCAATGGAGCGTAACTTGATTGGCTGGATGTTGGTTCAATTTGAGATAGAACTGATTGCTTATCCTGGGCATCCCGGATGTTTAATCTGAAAATTTTAACTCGAATTTTGGGATCTGAATTCTGTCCTTTTGAATTTGAGCAATTTGAATATATATTATTTGAATTTTTTGAAATTTGAAACTTTAATTCTGAATTTGTCAACATTGAAAAATAAAAGTGAAAGTGAGTTACTGAAACTTTGAAGAGTTGAATTCAATCATTGCTAGAAATTCAATGGCTTTTAAATTTCAAAATCTGGTGAGACAGATTTGCTTCCATAACCGAACAGTCTGCTTGAACTAGCCGGCTTCACGCTAGTACGGGTGGACAGGGGAAAACAAAGCGGAAGGAAGAGAGGAGGAGGTCTTGCTGTCTTTGTTAACTGTGGTGTAATTCTGGACATGTAACAAGCGTTTGCACTCCCGATACCGAACTGATGGTGGTAGGACTGAGACCGTGCCACGTGAGTTCTCTTGGCATTGTTCTGATTGTTTACATTGCACTGCCTGCTGCAGCAGTGAGTGCGAGTGACGTCATCCACACAGTCATTGCGTAACTTCAAACACAGCATCCCAGCTCCTTCATAATAATCAGTGGGGATTTCATATCATGTCTCCCTCTCTCCTGTCCTGACAAACTTCAAACAATATGTGGACTGTGCAACAAGAGAGAACACATTCCTGGGCCTCATGTATGTCAGTGTGAAGGGGGCATACCTCTCCCCACTCGGAGAAACAGATACACTTTAAAGCCACACAAGCCACTGGTGAAGCAACAGGTGGCCAGCACAAGGACTAAGGATGCAGAGGAAATCCTCCAGTAGTGTTTCCATGTTACGCACTGGGAACTGTTCCAGGAGGAATACAGGGATGATGTTGAGGGCCGCTCTCACTGCAATACAGGGTGTGGACTTTCAATTTGAGAGCATGATTTATTGATTTCATGTTCAGATTTTGTAATACACTCCCTCAAAACCCTGCTCTCGCACTCAAATAGCCCCTGCTTTTGCGCTTGGATTTTCTCTGCTTCTGCTCAAACTATATGCTTGCACTCAGATATATTGTTGTTTGCCCAGATCTCCTGCACTCTCCCTCAAAACCCTGCTCTCGCACTCTCAGATTTCTGCTCTGCCCTCGGATTTTTTGTGTAACAACCCTGTCAAACTTCCCGATTCCAGTGTCAGGAATTAATCTCTACACATGGAGTAAAGTGTGAGGCTAAAGGTTACAGCTACAGAATTTCTGCGGGACAATATTCAGGTTTATTTTCCCTGTACATGCTATGACAGTGTTTGCTGCGTATCCGTTACCCATTAGATCCTTGGTTACCACCAGTCCTCCTGTCTGCTTCTGTGGTTTCTCTCCTTCAGCAACTAGTCCTGAAACACACAGAAATTATCATCATCATCACTACCACCACCATTAGCATGAGTGCCATTATTCTCATCATCAATATAACACCATCTCCCTAAAGTGTAATGTGTATCAGTCAGAATGGGTTGATGGAATTTGTGCAATGACAGCAGCGTGATACTGAGGGTACTACTGTGAACCACTATTTGCTGTAGTTGCAGAAACATTATTAGGCAGAAACCTGTATTCTGACAGTAAATTCTTATTGGCTGGTGGGGTAGAGATGTTAAACCAGTTCTGGTTTTAATGAGGCCAAGTCTCTTTGCAATAGCAATGCCCACCACCAGAATCTAATCTAAGCAGTTGAAACTATAGCATTTCAAGTTCAAAGGATAAGATGTTCTTCAAGAACAAATTTCCATAGCCAGCACGCCACACCCAGAATGCTTACTTCTGCTCCACCTTTCCCTGTTCCCAACAGCCACTAGGGTATTGTACTGATGTGCACAGGTATGTAAGCACATCACAGCCAGGCCTGGATCCAGAAGTGGTTCACAGTATTCCTAATGTTCATGAAGAGCTATGTGTCTGTTCCTTCACCTGAGACCAGTGTGCCTTCACAATTGTCTAGACTAACTATCAAAACCTGTTGGTCCAGTATTTTGTGGCCTCAGACCTTTGCGGTCGACCTTGAAGTCAATAATGATTGGCTCCACGGTACCCTCGCGGTTCCTCCCTAGGCCCTCTCCTGTCTTCCAGCCCATCTTTCTCATCAGGAACTCCCCAACACCCCCGGATACTGGAGCTGCCCTGAGGAACTGGTCCTAACCAAGACACAAACAGACACAGTGAAACAGAGGGAAAGAGGGGGGGGAAAGGAGGAAAGAAAAAAGATTATCAGCGTGAGGTGACAAATAGAGTGATGATATTCAGGGGAAATAAGGATGACTTACGCATTGGTGGAGAAACAGGATGAAAACGCCCACCCTTTTAACTGTTATGTGGCATGCTGAGTCAAACACAAACACACTGGAGTGATATACAGCTGGTGTTGGTACCTACCTGGCTCCTCTTCTCCACCCTCTCCTCACCCTGGCAACAGAGAGGGGGGCCCATGATGGGGACCCTAACCCTAATACATAGAGAAACTCCCATCTCACAAGTTCCCCACAAACATAAATCACAACACAACAGAAAATATCAGACCACACTTAACCAGATCAGACACACCCTGGGCCACATTAGACTGTGCCGACCAGATTCTACCTATCACTGCCTCTATAAGCTTCAGTTTGCATTCAACCCAAAACCTGTCCATAACCAACACTGTGGTGATGCCAACACAGACAGTGAGGAACCTGGGTCTGACCCTGGACGATGAACAGTTGTCCTCAGCAAACAGCTGGTGCAGCTAGTCCAGACTGGGAATAAAAACAATTTAGTAAAATTATAAACACCTTCTTTATTTCATCTTTGTGTTTGAATTTGCATCATTTTGGATATGAATTATAGAAATGTGTCCAAACAGTACATAATCGTAAGCAAAATGAGTGTTATACAATCATATATTTATATAATAATACTATATTACACCATAATTATTCTAGGTATTTGTGTTGTTGTTAAATTGAGCCCATAGGTTCCACTGCAATTACCAAAGAACATATATGTATATCTCTGTGGCAATTTGAATTGAATTATCAGTTTTTGTTTGTGTTGAACAGCACAGATGAAGACTCTTATTTTCTAGTCCCACAGTGATGGAATGAACTCCCCACTAAGGTCAAGACAGGCTTTTCAGACGACACCTCCACACCCTATGATAGCAGTTCCTAATGTCTCATTTCCTTAAAAGTGTTGAAAGTTTGGCCTGCAGTTTGTATCATAAAATGTTTAATAACTTTTTGCATTGGTCAGGTTGTACATAGGAATGAAATGGGTAGAGCGACAAGAACTCTGCAATTTCGTTTCTTTACATTTCTGCCAGTGTCTGTGTTCATTGCTGAGCTTCCCAGGGCGTAGAAAAGCTACTGTGTGTGACGTCATCTAGTCTTTTGGACAAGCAGGTGGGGGCCAGGGAGAAACACACTAATGTGCATGTAACAGTGGGTTGCAAAACAGAAAAGAAAAAATGTTGTTGACATGGACACTGGGTGAGCAACTTTCATTGGAATGAATGGGTGCCATCTTGAGGTGTGGTATCCAGCTCTGTCAACACTCTGCAGTGGAGTTAGCGGTGACAAGGACTTCAGTGCACAGGGAATTTTTAGGGAGAAAAATGGGGGAAAACACTACTAATAAATACAAGACAATGAATCAACTGATGAAGACCACGTATAGTTCCTTACCAAAAAGATAATCTGGTAACAGAAAGTGTTAACAACATATTTTCACATTTCTGAATGCCTACTTTGCTGAAATTGGTGAGACACAGTGAGATACCTGATGGTAATTCTGATGCGCTATTGCTACACATTTGAGCATGTTGTTACAATTCATGTAACTTGTGACTCTTAGTGCTAACCAGCAGGCATGAGCAATGCAGAAACCTCAATGTGTAAAAAGGTACAGGTCTGTCTGAGGCTCTATGCAACTTTGTTGCAACTGTGTCAATGATTTTGTATGCTTGATTGTGTATGTTGTATTCGCGTGTGCCTTACCTTCTTCAGCCATGCTTGTGGTCCACTGGTGGACAGCTCCTCCGAGCTGAGGATCTGGGCTCCAGTCGAACCAGTGAAAAGACCAGGAACAGTGTTGGATTGGGCCCACGCATCCACCTTTCAAAATAGGACATTTCCACTAGATCAGATAGTCAAATCATGTATCAGATCCAATAGTCTAATAAAGTAGACACTCTGGAAACATTTAGCATTGCTGTGCAAACAATTAAGTAGAGAAAACTTTGGGTTGAGCAAGTCTGACCATAGTGCTCAACGGGTGCTTGCAAGATACGAATGACAGACGAAGTTACTGCATACTCAGCATCGACATTAATAGGTTGTATGTGGGTGGGAAATGCTACCAACAAGTAACAACTTATTAAACAATCAAAATTAGCCTAGTCCATTAGGTTAACATTTCAATCCCTGTATAATATTTCCATAATATACTCATAGGGAGTTATCCCTAAGCTATCTGGTAGGTTTAGTGACTTTACAGTGAACTTAGCATACTTTACATTCTTTTATGTCATTTCTAATGTTACTACAATGTTATAAAATTTCCCTGATATTTGTCTTTCATAAGTTTTGTATATGACTGTATCCAGATGTATTTTTTGCTTTAATTTATAATATAGTAATATATGTTCTGTTTATGCTACTCAAATGTTGTTTTTCTTTATGATATCAGTATAATATATAATAGTTATTATTATATTTAACAACGCTTCACAAGAACAATACCAAGACAGAGTGGATAGACAAAACAAATAAAAATACTGCAATCATGGTTTCATCCTCTTTACACAACAGAGGACTCTCCCCGTCATGACGCACTGACAGTTTGGAGTTGGTTAGAAACAGGATCTTGGACATGGAGAAGCTGATAAAGGATATAGTAGCCAGACACACTTACCATAGTATCTGCATATTGATACATTTTGTGATGGTATACAGATATTTGTGATAGTATTATAATTTTAGGCCGTCACTCTTTGCCTACTGTCCAGAGTCTCCTCAAATCACGGGGGAGAGTAGGTGAACACACCTATATCAAGACTGTTACTGGCAGTTCACGGTGTGCACATTAAATAGTTGTAGATATATTCAGGCAGTTGCCCAACCATGTAATTTATTCTGAATTTGATCAGCCAACATAGATGTAAATCTGTAACACTATATAATTTTGCTAAATCTATTTTCAAAGGGGTACTTGTTAATGTCTTAACCCTAACATCACAACTTGCTGCTATATTATATTGCTATATACTGGATACAATGTGGTGGTCCACCACTTTGATCCAGACTGAAATATCTCAAAGTTTGTAGGAAGGATTACCATGAAAATTTGATATTCATGTTCCCCATAGGATGAATTGGCCAGCAGACAGGGTTAAATAACGCATGCTAGTAATACGGGACCCCACTACCAGCAATGTTCGATTAGCAGTCACAGTTTAATGTCTACCCGGGGCCAGCGCTTCTGACATAGAGGCTAATCTGAGGGTGATGGGAAGGGAGAATCAGGGAACCCAAGCACACAACACCGCTATCTTGCACATCGTAATCCATGTCGGCACCAATAATGTAAGGATGAAGCAGTCAGAGATCACAAAAAAAAGCCTAGAAAGGACATCTGAGCTCTCCAGAAAGATGAGTCTGCATCAATTAATTGTCTCTGGTCCCGTACCCGTGAGGGGTAATGATGAACTGTACAGTAGGCTTACTTCACTGAACCGCTGGCTGGCTCGTTATTGTAATGAGCAGGGATTTGGTTTTGTTGACATCAGGGTCCTAGCGCTCGGCAGGTTGCAAGTGATTAGAGAGCCTGCCAGGTTTAAAGTTAGTGCAGATTTGGAGCCCACTAGCTTAGTTAATATCTCCAAGCAGGGAAATTCTCATAGTGCAGACTAGCTTGATTGATCACATTGACACCGTGTCCAGTGTGTCGTACACTGTACAGATTGTAAATCTGTTGTTAAATCTGTGATGGGCTATATAAATATATGACTGCATTTATATAGTGCTTTTATCCAAAGCGCTTTACAACAACAACAACAACAACAACAACAAAAAATGTATTTCGCTTGACAAATCTTGCTGACTTTGGTGATCCCCTAGCTTTTCCTTGATTGCCAGCAGGAGGTTGATATATGTGGTGTTAAGTGAAATGTCTCAACAACTATTGGACTGCTATGAAACTTCCCAAAACTGAAGGACTTCACAAATGAACATTTTACATATGATGAGCTTATAAAACATAATGCAATGCATTTCACATTAAAACACCCAACAGAATAAAAAAATTGTTAGAATTAGCTCCACCTCGACCAGCTACAACATTATAATGCTGCTTACATGTACATCAGTAATAATAATCTAATAAGATATAATATTAATATATATACATACTGTATAGTATATAAGTATATAAATATATACTTTGATACTTTAAAGGCACTGTGTGGAGTTTTCAGAAAGTCGTTGTTTATAGTGATACCGGTGGCCGTTAAGAGAATAGCAGTCAGAGTCGAGCGAGCATCCTGGGCATCGGCCAAAACAGTGACATGACATACAGAAGACTGAACGTGATCAACCAGCATCATGTTGATAGATAGGTAAGTGAAGTTACACTGTTATTATAAATT
This sequence comes from Maccullochella peelii, assembly GCA_002120245.1. NCBI lineage: Eukaryota > Metazoa > Chordata > Actinopteri > Centrarchiformes > Percichthyidae > Maccullochella > Maccullochella peelii. Next base: position 14,839 of record LKNJ01006561.1, read on the forward strand.
GACTATAATAGCGTGTACAAATACTCCATTAAAATAAAAAATCGGAAAAGTTACTCCAGCATTGTTGGATTATGACCAAATAACCTCAAAACTATGACATAACCCATCAGCTTCTTAAAATATAGTGTATTATACCTGCTCTTGTGCCCGACTGAGCATGCAGATGGCACTGACATCATACGGGTTTTCAGCCAATCGCCTCTGAGCTTTGATTCTCTCAGTTACAGCCTGAGAGATATCTACTGGCTGCGGAGAGAGAGAGAGAGAGACAGAACAGAGGTGACAGAGATACAGTATTGAGGGGAGAGAAAGAGGGAGAGGGGGAAGAGAGGTTCACTTTTAAATCTCAAACTTAACTTGACAAGCTACAAGGCAAAATGTCACAGGGGTATATGTCTGCACACTCGTATTTTGACAGGTTTACAAGCACAGACCTGAGTAAACAAACTTTAAAACACAGTTAACAGAGACAAACTTAGATTTGATTAGAAAAGCTTACAAAATTAACATGACAGATATAAAGCTTTTGTGAATTATTTAATTATCATTGTCTGGGAACTGGATGTGTACAGGATGTTATGGGTAAAGTAGAGATTTTGATGTGCACTGAAACAGATGTTTGGTTATTTATTTATATTTATAGCCTTGTGTGTTCAGATTTGAGGCTGCAGGTTTCTCACATATCTCTTAAGACTGCTGTAGAGATTCAATTGTAAACACTTCAGAAAAGATTGTTTGACAAAAACTGAATCATTTTTGTGACTTACTTTGAGGAAATGAGACCACATGCTGTCCCTTACAGCCTTGCACTTTTTGACCAAAAAAAATGCAGCTTTGCATCAGTGATCATTTGAATCTGTCACAACCAACAATTCTGTAATAAACTGTGATGTAATAAATTAATCTTTAATTACTCCTACAGCGCAGATTCATTTATATGCCCTCCACTCAGCGTGAAGTGATGGAAAAACAAGGTGCATTTATGTAAAAGGATGCTTAATGAATACATTTAGAGTGACATTACAGAAAGAAATACTTTTTTCCACCTGTAAGGGCATATAAGTCAACAAGGGGTGGACTTTAAAGGGGGACTTAGGAGGAAGATTCCATGTCCTCCATGGGGAGCTCCACAGCCCACACAGGGTTTGCAACATCATTGCTGTATGTGCAACTTTGCACAATAGATATAAGATGTGTAGCACTAGACACTGTAAAAAGATGTGATTAGGCTAGTACTATAAACAGCAACTGTGAGGAAAACTATAACATGCCTTGATCATTTCTACCTTGCAAATGAGAGTGTGGTAACAGTGACGTCACACTCTCTTGCAAGAGTAATCCTTCTTCTGTTGAAAAGTCAGTATAATGTTAGAAGAATGACTGCTACAGTATAAAGCTTCATAAATGACGTTTAAGTATTACTGTGAGGGAGGAATGTTTTTTATCCTAGTTTAACTTTCAGTGCTATTCGTAGCACGGCTTGACGTTTTTATCGGGCCCTGGACCTATATTTAACATGTATCTAAGTCAGATTTGCAGCTACAGAGTCGGGATTTATAGCAATAATAAAATTTGGATTAAAAGAATGAGAAAAGAAAGAACAGTAAAGTTACACATGCAACAAAAACACCCTTTTACGTACACAGTGTGTATATGTGAAATTCCACATTATCTGTGTACTTACAGATGCACCAGTGGATATTACAGCTTTAACTGAGCTGAGTTTAGAGCCCTGAGCTTATATAATCATTTTAAGACACTTTCATGATTTATAATCATAAAACCCCATTAAATACATACAGATGTAAAGTATATACAGTGCATCCGGAAAGTATTCACAGCGCTTCACGTTTTCCACATTCTGTCATGTTACAGCCTTATTCCAAAATGGAATAAATTCATTTCTGTCCTCCAAATTCTACACACAATACCCCATAATGACAAAGTGAAAAAAGTTTCTTAGAGAGTTTTGCAAATTTATTAAAAATAAAAAACTCAGAAATCACATGTACATAAGTATTCACAGCCTTTGCCATGAAGCTCAAAATTGAGCTCAGGTCCATCCTGTTTCCACTGATCATCCTTGAGATGTTCCTACAGCTTAATTGGAGTCCACCTGTGGTAAATTCAGTTGATCGGACATGATTTGGAAAGGCACACACCTGTCTATATAAGGTCCCACACTTGACAGTGCATGTCAGAGCACAAACCAAGCATGAAGTCAAAGGAATTGTCTGTAGACCTCCGAGACAGGATTGTGTCAAGGCACAAATCTGGGGATGGGTACAGAAAAATATCTGCTGCCTTGAAGGTCCCAATGAGCACAGTGGCCTCCATCATCCGTAAATGGAAGAAGTTCGGAACCACCAGGACTCTTCCTAGAGCTGGCCGGCCATCTAAACTGAGCAATCAGGGGAGAAGGGCCCTAGTCAGGGAGGTGACCGAGAACCCGATGGTCACTCTGTCAGAGCTACAACATTCCTCTGTGGAGAGAGGAGAACCTTCCAGAAGGACAACCATTTCTGCAGCAATCCACCAATCAGGCCTGTATGGTAGAGTGGCCAGACGGAAGCCACTCCTTAGTAAAAAGCACATTGCAGCCCGCCTGGAGTTTGCCAAAATGCACCTAAAGGACTCTCAGACCATGAGAAACAAAATTCTCTGGTCTGATGAGACAAAGATTGAACTCTTTGGCGTGAATGCCAGGCATCATGTTTGGAGGAAACCAGGCACCGCTCATTATCAGGCCAATACCATCCCTACACTGAAGCATGGTGGTGGCGGCATCATGCTGTGGGGATGTTTTTCAGTGGCAGGAACTGGGAGACTAGTCAGGATGGAGGGAAAGATGAATGCAGCTAAGTACAGAGACATCCTGGATGAAAACCTGCTCCAGAGCGCTCTTGACCTCAGACTGGGGCGACGGTTCATGTTTCAGCAGGACAACGACCCTAAGCACACAGCCAAGATATCAAAGGAGTGGCTTCAGGACAACTCTGTGAATGTCCTTGAGTGGCCCAGCCAGAGCCCAGACTTGAATCCGATTGAACATCTCTGGAGAGATCTGAAAATGGCTGTGCACCGACGCTTCCCATCCAACCTGATGGAGCTTGAGAGGTGCTGCAAAGAGGAATGGGCGAAACTGCCCAAAGATAGGTGTGCCAAGCTTGTGGCATCATATTCAAAAAGACTTGAGGCTGTAATTGCTGCCAAAGGTGCATCAACAAAGTATTGAGCAAAGGCTGTGAATACTTATGTACATGTGATTTCTTANTTAGTAAAAAGCACATTGCAGCCCGCCTGGAGTTTGCCAAAATGCACCTAAAGGACTCTCAGACCATGAGAAACAAAATTCTCTGGTCTGATGAGACAAAGATTGAACTCTTTGGCGTGAATGCCAGGCGTCATGTTTGGAGGAAACCAGGCACCGCTCATCATCAGGCCAATACCATCCCTACAGTGAAGCATGGTGGTGGCAGCATCATGCTGTGGGGATGTTTTTCAGTGGCAGGAACTGGGAGACTAGGAATGGGCGAAACTGCCCAAAGATAGGTGTGCCAAGCTTGTGGCATCATATTCAAAAAGACTTGCGGCTGTAATTGCTGCCAAAGGTGCATCAACAAAGTATTGAGCAAAGGCTGTGAATACTTATGTACATGTGATTTCTTAGTTTTTTATTTTTAATTTGCAAAACTCTCTAGGAAACTTTTTTCACTTTGTCATTATGGGGTATTGTGTGTAGAATTTTGAGGACAGAAATGAATTTATTCCATTTTGGAATAAGGCTGTAACATGACAGAATGTGGAAAACGTGAAGCGCTGTGAATACTTTCCGGATGCACTGTAGGTGAGATGCATTCTCCTGTCACAGGCATGACAGCGGTGATGGATGACTGTCGTACTGTCTACACTAATCAGGCAAGTTATTAATATTTCTACATCTGTCAGTGCTAAAGTACAACTTTTTTCTGTAATTATTTTTCATTCAGACAGTAAAGACAGTGTTTTCAAAGTTTCTTCATCAAATCAGATGACGTGTAATTTGGTATTTATAATGTAATCTCATAATCACTGTTTCTGTCAACAGAACTGTAAACTTGACTCGGTCTCCTCAGTAATACCAAGCTTGGAAAANGTGTCACAGTGTCTCTCTTTAGTGACAGCTGAGTTACAACTCAAGTGACAGTGGCAGTGTGGTTCGTGGTGCTGGTTCACTGGCATGACTACTCGCACAGGAAAAGGGAACATAACTAGCACTAGTGTTATTTCCACCTATGATTTCCCTTTGATGACAAGTAAAAGGTCCTTAGTTGGGGGTCAGTGGTTGCACAAGCGGTGACAGTTACAATGAACCATTTTTTAAAAATCAGTCATGATGTATAAATCAACTATGTTGTACAGTGA
>LKNJ01006562.1:0-24267 GCA_002120245.1 Maccullochella peelii
CCACTGTATATGCATCATTTCCTGTGAACTGTGGAAACTAACAATACAAACTACTATGAGGTAATTACAGAATGTGAATACATTAAATGGCTCTTACAGAAAATATGCAGACTGTAAACGGCATCCAAACAGGGAATTATAACTTTAACAAGAGGAAACGGAAGAGCCACAGACTTTAAGGACAGAACAAAGGAAGTAAAGACTAGAATAATGTGTGAGCCAGGTGGAAAGGATAAGTGGATGGAGAGATGAAGGAGGAAGTAAGAGAAGAGTGATGGACTGCAGGAGAGCTAGAATGAACGAGTGCAGGTGGAACTAAAAGAAACAGAAGGAGCGATGGTGGAAATGTGGAGGAGAAATGGATTAGTTGAGAAGGAGGAACGAGCTGACAGTGATGGAGAGAGGAGGAAGAAGAGGAGGAAGAAGAGACTGAAAATGAAGGGATTAGAGAGGGCTGGGGTCGGAAAGGAGGTTGACAGACTTGGAAAAATGTAAACGGAGAGGAAAGAGGAGAGGTGAGAGATGTGAAAGAGTGATGGAAGAGGAGAAGTGTAGGAAAGAAAAAGTGACAGGGAGCGAGGGACGGAAAGTGTAATTGAAAGAGGAGGGAGAGCGAGGAAGACGAGGAGGGATAAGATATGTACTGAATGAAAAATGTGAGCGAATCAGAATCAGTGACATAGTAAATGATAAAATGGGAAGCAGAGGATGCGACGAAATGAATGTAAATAAATGAAACAAATGCGTATTAAATAACATCACAATCAGCACGAGTTTCAGTAATAATAATCACTTTTTAAATGGGAATGTTGTTTCATTACTTCCAACTATAAAAGCTGCATTTGATAATATTAAAAAGTTCTACAGTGTTGGAAAGATGCTTGCTTCATGTTACCGACCGAAACAGACCAACTTGGGCGTCCCATTGAAGTCTGTCGAATAAAAGTCTCATTTTAACATCGGTTTGGTGTTAGATTGGTCAGATATTCTTCAGCATTTTAACTGTCGATCGCTCCAATAGTCTTTGGCTTTCAGCCCCGTTTTGGTCCAATATTCTGTGGTGTTTTAATGCTAGTTTGGTCGAATATTTACTACAGTTTAATTTCTAGTTTGGTCCATTTATGACTGTTTGTAACCCAGGTTTGGTCCATTATTCTCTGGTGTCTTAGCACAGTTTTGTCAAGTATTTATTGGCGTTTTAGCCTGGTTTGGTCCAATATTCTCTTGTGTTTCAGTCCTGGTTTAATCTAATTCAGACAGTTTCCTTGAACACATCATTCAGTCTGCATACAGATGCCACATTACTCACTCGCTGCTGCCATCACATGTCATGTGATCATTAAACAATGACGTCATCGACAGACGGCGATACAGCCGCACACACACACTTTACCAAACCACAATCACCCTTTTCTGTAAGCTTTCCTGATTGGCTGTGGGAGGGGGCCTGGCATTGCAGAGCTGTGTGTGAGTAAAAAGAGGGAGGGCAGGGGTTTGTCTCATCACACACACACACACACACACAGCGATGTTTGCTCTCGAGCCATCTATCCTCGCTGTGTGTCGTGCAATCTGTTTTGGTTGACGTCTGTGCCACACTGCGGCTCGGTTCAATGATGTTCTGCCCACACACACACACACACACACACACACACACACACACACACACTCAGACTGACTCTTGAGCATCAGTCAGGCGTCTTTCCCGCCTTTCTTCTTGGCTGCCCTGTACGTCAGTGTCTCATTGCGTCAGATGTGTGATTTTTCTCGCGTTGAAAGCTCTTCATTAGCCTCGGTGTCAGTTAATTCGCCGGCAGCTCTGGATGATGTGCAGCAGCTCACAGACTCTCACTGTTGATCCCTGTGGTTGAGATGATCCAGACGGGCTGACAGGCTCAAGATCCTCAGATCTGATGCAGCAAAAGGCAAAGACTCCCCGCTCCGACACTCCTGAACCTGATGAGTACACACTCGCAGAGAGTTCAGAAGCCCTGCAGCCCAAGTACGAGGCTGTGGAGGAGTCTGAAGCCTCAAATCTGTTATAGACCAGTCCTACAACCCAAAATTTGCAGTTTATAGACGAGTGCTACTCTGCCAAACCTCCAATTAATTTTACACGCCAAGACATCTAGGTTATAGACCAGTTGTAAACCCTGAACTCTCATTTATTAACCATTTGTACACCCAAAAACTCCAGTCAGTACTCTACTGCTACTCCTCAAATCTCAGTTTACAGACCAGTCCTACCTGTCCAAATGTCCACTTTAAAGACCAGTTTCTAGAGGAGTTGTAGACTGCAAATTTCCATTTTATAGACCAGTCCTATAACACTAAACCACAAGTGTAATAGATGAGTTGTAAATCCCTGAAAAACCCCAGTTTATTGACCAGTCCTTCCCCTAAAATATCAAGTTCATAGACCAGTCCTATGTCCTCAAACCTCCAGATTATAGACCAGTCCAACACCTCCAAGTGTCCAGGTTTTATATCGGTCCTACTTCACTAACCTCAAATTAATAAGAGTTGTGCAACCCCTAACCTCCAGTTTAAAGACCAAATCTGCACCAGTCCTACACGCTTAAACCTCCAGTTTATAAACCAGACCTATCCCATCTAACGTACAGCATACAAACCAGTCCTACAACCCCAAATTCCAGTTGTACAGGTGAGTTTAACACCCCCAAACAGTATAACAATACCTGTCCTCCAGTTTGTAAGTCGGTCGTACTCCCCAAATGTCCAGTATAATATAGTTTTACATAGTAGTATAGTTTTAATATAGTATAGTCTTACACCCATAACATCCAGTTAATAGACCAGTCCTAAACCCTCAAAGCTCTGGTATAGAGACCAATTGTATTCCCCAAACCTCCAGTATGTAGACCTGTCCTACACCTCACCCCCGCTTAATAGACCTGCATTACATTCCAAACAAAAGTTCACAAACCAGCACTTAAAACTCCAGTTAATAAACCAGTATTATACAACCAAACCCCCAGACTGATGTCTCCAAATCTAATTCATTTACATTTTTTACTAGTTTAGTTTCAGCAGAAGACTTGACAAACAAACAAACGCCTCCTCACACCAACATGACTAATGATATGTCAATAAAGAAGTGTAAATGTTGTTATTCATATATATTCTTTATTATAGTTTTGAGACCGTTATTTGCAGTTTTGAAACTTTAAATTAATTTTAGGTTAAAGGTAATTGGTGCATCCATTTCCTGTAGTGCGTAGAATTAATATGCATTATGTAATGGGGACATAGTGGTGGTTGTTCCCCTCCATAATTCCAGAAACAAGAGGGAATCAAAAGATTTCTTTCCTATCACATCTCGAAGACCAAGATTTTGCAAATAATGAGCATTTCCCAGTATTCCAATATTTTTGTAGTTGACAGCATTTAAAAGTACCTGCTGAGTACTGACAACACGACTTTGAGTATTGCAAACTCTCTAAAAGGTCTGAAAGGTTCTTTCTCAGTTGTCGAGACTATGTGAGCTCCTTATTCCAGGTTTCTGCGAAAGAAAACCAAGTTAAATAAAGATGTTTCTACATCAAAAAGGGAAGTTTGACAGTTCATTTCTTTAAATGTGGCATGAGATTAATGAGAAATGCCAGCTTTTCTTGTGAGAAATCCAACCGGTGGCAGTGACAGCATTCTATATTATTTATTTGCTTTAGTTTTACTCCTATTGATTGGGTGGATCTGGTTTTAAATTATATTTGAACTCGTATTAAAATGTCTCAGGTTCCACTTGCAGAAACCTGCAGTCACCCTGTCTAATTACAAGTGGTGTTTTCTGTCACGGCTGCCTATGTAATCATTACACTTAATCACGATCCTGCAGCTTAAAAACACAACCACCTCCACCACCGCACAGTCTCTAATAATGCAGTCATAAATATATTCATGGCAAATATAATTAGGAACAAATGGAGACCGATGAGGGGAGACAGAACATTATGTTGTATCAGGGAGGAATTGAAACCAACGGGGGCGGTTTCAATTCCTCCCTTGCTGTGTGTGTGTGTGTGTTGTGTTGATCCACTAATACGGTACAAAGATTTTGCGTAAATGTATGAATTTTGGGACTCACGCTGGTCTGGTCCTGGTCTTGACTCGGTCTCGCCCTGCCCAGGTCTTGGTCATGACTTGGTCTCAGTTTAGGTGGTCTTGACTGCATGTGTTTAACATTTTAGTTATTTGACTTTTAGCTTCATACTGAGATCCGACAGACCTGAGTCACTGACCACCGACGCAGCATCCTGATAAAAAGACAAAGTCCAAGCAGCTAAACTTCTGAAGAGTTTTTGGCTGCAGAGAAAACTGTTTAAGGTATGATCCGGCAGATGCATGCAGCTTTTTGAAGACTTTGTGACTTAAAAAGTTACTTTTTTTCTTTACGTTTCCATCATGAAAAAACGGTCGTTCATGAATGTTTTGTCATGGTTTCTTCTGATGAAACTGGAGGACAGCAGAAGGGACAAAGTACGAAATGAGATGGGAGAAAAGCCAAAAAAAGGAAAAAGAATAATAGCAAGTGATGGAAAAAGATGGAAACTAGAGAGAAAAGACATTAGAGGCTCTAAGTATCATGGTGAGGAGAAGAAAGGATGGGCGGCAGGAGTACAGGGAGAGAAATTATTGAATGAAGAAATGAGAGGAAAGGAAAGATGGAAGTAGAGGGGAGAAGGCTGAGTGAGAGAATAGCGAAGGAGATTTGTGAATAAGAATAGAAGGGACGAGTAGCAGAGGAGACAAGAGAAGAAAGTTGGAGACGGGAGGTGAAGGAGGAGCAGCAAGAAGAGAAAAGGAGAAGAAGAAAGGGTGTAGAAAAGAAGGATGAGGAGGAGAGGGGTCACAGATCTGATTGATTGTGCGTTATCATGAAGTGGAGATTTATTCCAGCATGTTCCCTCATCTCCTGCGACCCCTCGACCCCACGCTCATTAGCATAGAAACCACATTCCCCGGCTACTGATTGGACCGGGACCGACAAGACCAGGATGTAAAGAAGGAAGAGAGTGTGTGTGTGTGTGTGTTTGCGTGCACGGGTGCTTTGCGGACTCATACACACACCTACGGGGGGGGGGGTTACACATCATCATAATAAGCAGAAGCATTTCCAATCAAAGCAGGTAATTCTTCCTCCCGCTAGCTTGCTTGCCGTCCGCCTCTTGTTTTGTGTGTGTGTGAGTGTGCTCGTGAGTGTGTTTGTCCATTAGTGGAGAGCCATTTGAATGCCCCCACGCACAAATAGTTAGAAAAATGTCCAGATTACATCCCGAGCCTCTCGGCCCACTCCTCACCCAGCCGCTGACCTCAGAATATGAGTCTGAAAGCCAAACAGCCTGTGGCCATGACGCTGCTGCACACAACTAATTATTTCTGCAGATTTCTGTAAAAATGATAACGTAGGAATCTAATCTGGCTCAGTGTGACCAGCAGCATACCAACTAAACCTGTTTAATGCTCAACATACCCAACATATTTCCATCCAGTTAAAGCTGGTTTGACACATTCAACAAGCCCCCATTCCAAAACTACCCAAAACACAGTCACAGAAATGATTCATAGGAGCTTTCTCTGATCTGCAACCTCTGTGGTTAAGTTTTAGTAAAGTTTAGGAACCTAAAACTGCTTGATTAAGGTTAGAGAAAGATGGTGTCATGGTTAAACGTTAATTGAACGTTGACTGGTGGTAGGGAACGAGGACGCAAACAGCAATCTTCAGTGTCCACCCCGACCTCGACCCTGAGAGTTGTGCGGCACTTTAACACATCACACTACCTCCACCTTTGCGACAGTGATTGTTTTCGGACTACGACAAGGTTGCTTTTTGGGAAAAAGTAAACATACGTTGTATTTAAGTACTTGTTTTTACTAATTTCGCCCTGATGAAGACCCCATGTGGTCAAAACTAGTAGGCTTTTTAACCAATATGATATATTTTCAATTTGGAACCACAGGAACAGGAATTTGTTTTTGGTGACAGTTTACCTCAAACTTCAGTAAATTCACAGGTCAAAGAAATCTTTGTTCTTGTTTCCACTTATAATTATCCAATAAAAAGGCAAAAACACCCAAAACTAATCTTTCCGTAACTGCCATAAAGAACGTTAATTTAATGTGAACATTCCCAGGCAGTGATATTTCAGTAGAGTACTCATAACTCATACTTTTCTCAAAATGTGGTCTTGTTCCGTTTTTGGCAATCAACATCATTCATCATTGGAACTATTTTGCTGACCAAAGTCCAGAATCCAAATGACACTGTCAAACAATTTTAATCAACAATCATTCATACATTAACACTGAAGACCTGAAGACGAACTGTTGGAATCGCTAACTTAAATCAGCATCTGATAGGTTGGTTACCTGCTCTCTCCATGGGAGGATTCTGACCTGCTGAATCCACTTTAAAGCCTGTGGTCCTGTATTGATTTCACCTGTTAAATCCTCTTCAGTCATGATGAGGAGGAGGCAGCTTAGGGGGATTTGAAGCATTCACATGTGAGACATAGACTGTAAAAAAGGGGATCCATAATAGTGTTACTACTAACTACCTACTGTCCTACGTGTGTTGTGGACACACAGTGCAGCCTTGAACTCCAAATATATATATCCATGAAAAGGAAGATTCTGATTTTTCCACTTTAGATATAAATCACTAAGTAGCATTTATCCCTTTTCTGTGATTTTGTAGATTATATTTAGCCACACTAGCTCCATCTCTTTGCTACATACTGAAACATCTCCCATCAACTATTGGATGGATTGTCATGAAATTTTGCATAGACATTCATGTTCTCATCAGGATGTAGTGTGATTACTTTGGTGATCCCTATCGCCATCATCAGGTCAAAATTTTAATTTGCCCAATACTTTGGTTTGTGACCAAATACCTGCAAGTTCAGCCTCACCTGTTCTTTTTTTTTTTTTTAACCATACTTTGTTTAGTGCTAATTAGCAAATGTTACCATGCTCACATGCTACACTGAAATGGTGAACATGGTACACATACCTGCTTAACATCAGCATGTTAACATTGTCATTGTGAGCATGTTAGCATACCGACATTAGCATTTCGCTCAAAGCACCGCTATGCTAGCCTCACAGAGATGTTAGCATGGCTGTAGACTCTTATTTTGAAACAGCAGGTATGTCATTGTTGAACTTCTCCTCTTAATCACATCAATCTGGTTTAGAGCAGCTTATTTAAACTCTGGACTGTTTATTTCCTGATGGAATAAATGCTGTTTGAAGAGAAGAACACAGAGATGCAAATAAAACATGTTGGTCTCAGGTCTGTAATACAAAAATAATGTGAAAAGTGACCCTGAAACTTGAAGAATTCAGGAGACTGAGCATAATACCTAGCACTTGAGTGTTTCAATTTTGAAGAAAATATCCACTTCCTGAATTGACTGAAGTTAACTTCAGAATTAAAGATGTTTCAGATGTTTTGCGCTCTGTGTTTCTTAAACTGCGGATCACGACCCAGACAGAGGTCATGGACTCAGTTTCTGGAGGGTCGACACATCAGGAAGGAAACAGGTTTGTCTCAATTAGTCTCCATCCCAGAGAGAGAAACCACTTGCCTCTCATCTGGGTCCCAGGGCTGAAAATGCCTGAAATCCTCAGGATTACCCATAATCCTTCATTCCACTGAGCGTTTGCCCTTTGCTTTGACCTGCCTTGAAGCAGTTGAAGTTTTGTTCTGAAATGAGATATCTGCTGTTTGAAAAACTTCACTGTGTCTCCAGCAGAATGATTGATGGCACAAAATAAAGAGGGAGCCCTCTGAAGGATTGTGACCGACTTAAACTGACAATATTGCAGACTGTGTTTTATACTGAAAGATGATTTACATTTTGAAGGAATTTTACCTTAGTGCATGCAGACACAGACCTGGAGTCAGTTATCTTTTTGTCTGTTTAGATGAAGTTAGAATCAGTGGAGGAAAAGCTTCGGTGAGCAGATGTTGCAGAATTATTTTATTTCAATATTTGCGTCAGACGGTTTTTGTCTCCGTTCCCTGTTTCATTTTGTTTTTGCCGGGTTCAGACTACATGACATTATTGTCTCTTAAGATGGTCACTGTGTCAGATTAGGCGATTATAGAGTCGTGAGGCGTCCCAGATGCAGCGTCAGTTGTCGTCCACTATGAAACACAACAGGGCATAAAACCATCAACTGTTGCGCCCGGTGCCACTTTGCCAAAATGTTGGAGCCCTCAGCTAGCTAACTGCCTCCATGGCAACAACATACTTCCTGTTTACATCCCCCGAAGCATTATTGGAAGTGTAGTTCCAAAACGTGTTTATCTACCAAATATAAGTAAGACAAAGAATAAGTATAGGTGTGATGTACTAGCAAGAGTTGTCTCAATTTAGGGTTCCAAACCCTGAGCAGCCCTTCCTGCAAAAATGCCCTTGAGCAGCACAGTTTACTTCCTGCTGTTTGCCTTTAGGGAATCGCACTCGCTGACACACTGAGTGAAAGGAGAGCGGAGGTGAATTTCCCTCTTTGGCAATCAATAAAGTATCAGCATAGTAGCTTGTGTGTGAGTGTGAGTGGGAGGCTAAGGCTGTATGGATTTATTGACAGCATTAAGTTGAAGTGTTGAATAATATAGAGGAGTCTACTGAAGCAACAGAAGTACCTGCTACCTGCTGACACACACACACACACACACACACACACACACACACACACACACACAGTCTGTTTCTACATAACTAACTCAATTGTTTTTCTCAGACTGACAGTGAGTAAAATGTGCAGTAACACTGATGACAGATTATTTGAAGCAGACCTGCTCGGTTGTATTTGGTTTCAGTTTGTGGAAGTTCTTCCAGCAGCACTGCATGGCGACAACAACAACAAGATTTACCTGAAACAGTTTAATTTGTGTCTGTGTATTTGATTTTAACTGTATTACAAGTATTACATCTATACATACTTTCATTTCTTTTCCCTTCCACATGACTTTATTTCATATTTTTATTTTATTTAAAGCTGCATTACTTGAGGGTAGAATACATCCAAAACAACCTCGCACTAGAGGGTGGAGGCCGGGCCGGGTTCTTGTTCGGGTTCAGTCACGTCATACTTGACATGGTGCTTCCTGTTCAGTGCTGAGGTTTGTTATTTACGTGACAACGCATGAACGCAACACACAGGCGGTAAATATTCATGTAGCCTGGCTGGAGGACGTCAAACAAAAATGTTGTCATTGAGGAAGTTTAAAAAAACTACTGAGAACCATGCAGGGAAGTCGACAATATGGAGGCATTTCGTTTTGCTTCAGCTTACATTAACTGCGTCGGGCTCGGGTCGGGTTCAGACATAAAAAACAGAATGCCTGTCGGTTTCAGGATTGGTTGCTACTCTCTCGGACTCGGGTCGAGTTTGGACAGAAATATGCAGTCCAAGCTGCATTCTGACATATTATCACCTTGTAAAGAGGTTATTGCTTTCCATTTTAGCTTGGACCTGCTTATTTCTACATCCAGCAGTTACAGAGCAACATGATCCTTCATGTGGAGCGGTGTTTGTGTCACCTGATGAATCTCAGTCCAGTGTTCCCTCTCTGTTAGCTCTGTGTTTGGTCTCCACCAACTCCTGAGGGAAATATCTGGCTCTTTAGCTGCTAAATGCTCTACTATGTTCACCAGCTGGTCTCTGTCTGCTGTTTGCTGCTGAGCAGGAAGTGGACAGGTGGCTTTTTACAGCTTGTTTGAGACAGAACTGAACAGTAAATGTGCTGAAATGACATGTTGGCATATATGTTAATAGTTTATTGTTGTGTTTTTGCAGCAGGGGCAGGAAACAAGGCGGGCTGGGCGTTTGGTCTCGGCCTGGAGAGACTGGCCATGGTCCTGTACGGCATCCCAGACATCCGGCTGTTCTGGAGTCAGGACGAACGCTTCCTCAAACAGTTCAGAGTGCAGGACATCCAGCAGCCCGTCTGCTACCAGGTATGTGCAAGTTACACAATGACTGAAGAGTTTAACAGCATATAAGAGGCTGTGAGGGCAAAAATGATCAAAGTAGAGGGTGAAAAACAATTCTTAACTCAAGGTACTTGCTGTTTCCAGAGCATTCAGCTGAATCTCATGGTCTTCCTCAGTCCACTAAGGCTAGTATTTGGACCTTTGTTCATTTTTTTTATATTTTTATAAAAAATAGTATCAAATGAGTTATTTAACAACAGAAGTTTAATAACTCGAGGGATCCATGTTTTTTTACACTAATGTGTCATTTATTAAGTTGAACATATAAGAGCTTTTGGACAAATATAACATTTCCGATCATGACAACCACTTGGATTTTGACTTGACTGGGATTTAGAGTTTGGGAAATTGTAACTTCTATACAACAAAACCTCAGCGTTGCTCTTGAAACTGATGGTTTCTCATTAGAGGCAGTTTGTCTGTGCTGCTGTCATGATGCAGCATAAATATCGCCCTCTTTTGAGCAACAGAGCTAGATTACAGTCCACTGATAACATTTTTCCTCCTCTTCTCGTCTCTCCTCGTCTCTTCTTCCTGTTTATTATTCACTGTGTTCAGTCGCCCATTTGTCTCTCTGCTTGACTGAGTATTAAGCTGAAAATTTACACTCAGTAACCTCTGCCTTCAAACACCTCCGTCTCCCTCCATCATCCTCCCACATACTCCGTGTGTGTGTGTGTGTGTAACCACTCAAGTCATCTTTAGTAGAAGTCAGTAACCTGTAATAACTGCTAGCAAGGTTAGTTTGCTTTCAACAGGTGTATAATATCAGGCGTCTACATGTAAGCTTGTAAACGTACCACCTACTCCTTTAACAACAGCGCCTGGTTGATGAAGAAACGGAAGCACGAGTGTCTAACAGTTGCCTGGGTCCAGACCTTTGAATCCGCCCGCTCCACGGGGTTGACTGCTTCTGGTCTGGCATCATGTCAACAGCGGTTTCTCGGTTGAAAAGCGATCGACCCAATCAGCGCCACGGGCCGGGACTAACGCCTTTTGTCAAGCTGCGTGCCGGAACCAAGGAGGAGTAATAACAACAATGGCGACCGCTGTAAACAAGCTAGAAGCTGCCATCGAGGCTGTTCTCAATCGATTAAAAGCACCAGTTACTTTAAAATCCGAGAAACATGTCTTCTCAATATTGCTTGCATCGTAGTATGTTGGCATGGCGACGCATCGGTGTCCACTAATAATGTTGGATTCAGGAGGAAACGTTGGTCTCTAGTGATTGAATCCCCTTCCCCCCCAACGGAAATCTGTTAGTGGAGGCAGTGTCAGACTGAAGATGGAAATGGAGCGTAACGAGGTGACATTTCTGTCTGATAACTGGTTAGTCAGTTGCACAATCGCAGTGCTGGAACAGAACCTCAAATCAAAGATACTACGTGAGGTGAGAGGGACAGGTGCATGCAGGTGTTCTGTAAACAGGAAGTTGGTTATTGTAGTTTGGCTGCTGATTTGGACCCTAACCCCCCCGTGAGCTCAGCAGACCTCTGCAGCTCGCTGCTCATCTCTGCTGCAGGCTGCATTAGCCACTACTAGCATAACACACCCCTGGTCTCTGACTGAACTGTCGGTGGTGGAGTTGCATTGTGGGTAATGATGGCATTTGTTTCAAACTGTCCGTCATGAGTCTGACAGTGCTATAGAAACACACCTTAGCTGTTCTGTTACTGTGTGTTGTAGCCTCTTCACCTCATGTATAAAGCACTGTGACAGCGGGGGCTCTGTCCCTGCTAAAGGTGTTTTTTGTCGACTCTCGTCTTCACTAATGAAGAACATGTGACTGTTTGGAGGGCAGAGAGGAGGAAGGAAGGGGAGGAGGAGGAGGAGGAGGAAAGAGTAGAGGCTGAAGATGGACTGGGAGAGGAAGTCAGAAGGAAAGGAAGGAATAAATGAGAGGAGAAACGGGTAGGACAGAGCGGAAAGACAGAAAACAAAAACAAAGAAAATTGGAGAGATGTGAGGACAGAGAATGGAAGTATGTGAATATTGAAAGGAAGAGAAAAGAAGTAGGAATTTATAAAGTAAGGAAATATTAAATATGGTGGTAAAGTAGAAATGAGCAAAAACAAACGGATGCAGTTGAAGTTTTGAAAAGAAAGAAAGAGGAGGATGCTAGAAGGAAGGAAGGAAGGAAAGGAAGAGAAGAATATATTTTAAGGAAGAAAATTAAAATTTTAAATATAAAGAATGGATTAAATGTTGGAGAAAGAAAAGGAAGGAGATAAAGGTCATAAATGATATATACATATAATATTGAGATACAGATCTGGAGGGATGGGGGGTGTCAGCTGAGGACAGACCCTGCTGCTGTCCTCCTCACAGTCCTGTTAGTTTTATTGATGAACTCGGCTCCTCCAGAGGAACCAGGGGAGCACGGCTCATCTCCTGCCCAGGGTCAGTGCGCCTCTCCTGGGCCGAGACTCTCCACCTCTCCCTCTGAACCCTCCCCAGCCCCCCGGATCCACAGGTAATGAACTGTGACCGTCGGGGGCCAAACAGGAAACGGGCCGCTTGTGTGTGTGTGTGTGTGTGTGTGTGTGTGTGTGTGTGTGTGTGTGTGTGTGTTCGCACACACACACACACCAGGGAGCTGTCCAGTGTCACTAAACTGTAATGGTGTCGAACAGCCCAGCGAGCTCCCTGAGGATCCCCGTCTATCTACCGCTCCTCCTTGCTTTGTATTTCAGCACATTTAAAATAAATGTAACATGGTAGTAGTAAGTCTTCTGCCCACGTACCTTTCTTCCTATCTTTCTTTGCCAAATAATTGCAGTAAAGTTAAAATAATACCTTGTCAAGTGTATTATATGCACCTACCTATCTACTAACCTAACCAACCAAATCACCACCTATCTGCCTGCTTAACCAACCTACAAACCAACCACTTATCCATCCATTTACCTACTAACTAACATGCCAACACACAACCAACCTATCTACCTTCCTACCTACCACCTCTCCATCCACCCACCTGCCTACCTAATCATTAAACCAACTATCTACTCCTCCACCTACCTTTACTTACTTACTTACTTTCTTCCTTTGTTTTTTTCCTTTGAGTGAACTTAGAATAGTAATAGAAATGTAAAATAAAAGTCATGTGTTCCACCTACCTACCTTCCTCTCCCAAAATGTCTTTTCTTTGACGGATAAATAAATCAAAGCACTTTGTTGGTCGGGAATAACAAGAGAAGGATATCGACTGCTTCCTTCTCTGTGTGTTTATTAAAAGTTATTTCCAGGATAATAAACAAGTCGACGATGATAGAAATCTCTCGTCTGTCGCTGCATAAAACATCAGATTTATTCTGTCGTCCTGATTACGTTTTAATGTGTTGTTGTCTTTGTGTTTTACTCTCTGCTGCACTTTCTCCTCTTCCCCTCCTCGTCTTGCTCTTTCTTCTGTCTCGGTGTTTTTCTGCTTTCTTTCACACTTCCTCTTTTTATCTTTGGACTTATAATTCTTAGTTTTTAATCCTTTTCTTCCTTCTGTTTCTTGTTTTCGTTTCAAAATCACCAGATCTTTCTGTCTCTGCAGCTGATTTGTTGATTGGTCGATTGGTTTGTTTTATTCTACCATAAAACTGTTTACCAGTAACCGGGGCCGTAGCCGGGATTCTAGAAACCGAGTCCAAGTGACCCCCAAACCTACGACCCCATCCCAACTCAGACCCCCAAATATTTTTTATTTATGGAAATTTACAATGTTTTCTTGGTCTAAAATAGTCAAATTTAGCATTTATTGTCTTACATTTATGTGTCAGTCAGTTGCATAAACATGTTTGTGCCATTGTTTTTGAGTGGTGTGAAAAGCTGATGAAGCTTTTGAGGATGGAATATTTCATGATTTATTTTACATATCAAGTTCTTTTTAAGGGACGGAAACGCCCAAATTGTGATCCACGAATACCGAAGACATGACCTGAAGGCCAAAGCCCTGCACATAACGCACCGACACCTGAAAACATGGCTAACCAGACGCAAACAAGACGCAGCATTCATTCAGTTTTGGGCTTAAAATAAAATAAATTCTAAATAGCATGTCACAAAAAGAAGATTGTCTAAAAAAGGTTAAACATGACGCGGTTATAGTAAAAATATAGATGGTTAGTTAGAGATGCAGGGGGCACATTTACACTAAAATTATAACAAATATTAAATTTATACGCATTTTATTGTTATACAGCAGTTAAATTAAGAAAATGGGACTTTTTATATGAGTGAAAATGTGCTGCTGTAGTTTTTGCATTTGTACTTTTTTGTTTTGTTTTAGTTGCTTTAGCTACTTTTATGTGGCTAGATTTGTTTTTAAAGCCAACAGGTGAGATGTATGTAAATGATTGTCCTGTGTGTGTGTGTGTGTGTGTGTGTGTGTGTGTGTTTTCTCAGGCCCTCAGTAAATACCCCCCCCTCCACAACGACATCTCCTTCTGGCTGCCGGAGGGCCGAGAGAGCTTCGCCGTCAACGACTTCTACGAGCTGGTGCGCTCCATCGGAGGAGACCTGGTGGAGAAAGTCTCGCTGGTGGACGAGTTCACACACCCAAAGTAAGAAAACACACACACATTGACTTAGATTCATTCCCTGGAGACTCAACTTTAACCTTAACCTCTACGTGCCAGAAGTCTTAACCCTAAATGTAATGTTTATCTTGTCGGGGGCCACTTTTATGTCCCCACACACTAATTTACACATGAATATACTCACTAATGTACCCAAATATATATAAAATATATAAAAATTAGGTAAAGGAAGAAACAAGAGAGAAAGGCAGGAAGTGTATGAATTCTTTACCGAGAGACATGGCAGACTACCTGTCGGACTCCGGCCAATCACAGCTCGCCGTCTTGCATGACCTGCGTGACAGCGTACGGAGGTG
Source organism: Maccullochella peelii (assembly GCA_002120245.1). Lineage (NCBI taxonomy): Eukaryota > Metazoa > Chordata > Actinopteri > Centrarchiformes > Percichthyidae > Maccullochella > Maccullochella peelii. The sequence goes on from LKNJ01006562.1 coordinate 14,914, forward strand.
ATGACGTGAACAGCCAACGTGTCCTCACGTGACCTGAGTTTTCTGAATGACAGCGAAGCTGGAGACGTTCGTGGACTGAGCGTGTCAGAGTGTGTGTGTGTGTGTGTGTGTGTGTGATGGTCAAATGTTTACTGCTGAACTCTCTCAGCTCTCTTCTCCTATTGGTCAAAGTCACACGTTGTTAAAGAAAGGCCGTGTCGTCTCACCTCGACATAAAATACACAAACTTACACATTAATGTATGCAAATATACACAGTTTCACACACACACACACGGACAGAAATACTGCCAGAGAAACAAAACCACAATCAAACAGGGAGATTTTAAGGAAAGGAAGAAAGGCAGGAAACAAAGAGCGCAAGGAGAAGAAGGGAAGAGGAGAAAGGATTAAAGGCAGGGTGACGTGAAGGAAAGTGAAGACAACAACAAAGAAGAAAGAAAAAGAAAGAAAAGAGGGGTAAAGGTCACTCTGTCTGTTTGGCTGCTAATGGCAGACGACTGATGGCGGTGTCATCACTTTTAATTAACACACACACACACACTCCTATTTGTACAGTGAAAAGTGCCTGTTTACTCTAAATGGCAATGAGAAGCAATGAGCCACACACACACACACACACACACTCTCTCACTTGCCCGACCTTGCATTTGTGTGTGTGTGTGTGTGTGTGTGTGTGTGTAAAGGGCAGCAGTGGGAGGTTGGTACCTTATGGCTGAGAACTCCTTTTTCACATTACCGTGACACACACACACACACACACACACACACACTCTCTCACTTGCCCGACCTTGCATTTGTGTGTGTGTGTGTGTGTGTGTGTGTGTGTGTGAGAGACGAGGAGGGCCCTGCAGTGCGTAAAAATGTCCGACACTATTCATCTTTCAGCATTTTAATGTCTTTTAAATAGCGACCTTTTTCCCCACCGAGCTCTCTCACACACACACACACACACACACACACACACACACACACACATCTAACAATACATTAATACACACTGACTTTTGGTATTAGAGCTAATAGGGAAGGGGGGGGGGCATAAAGACTCGGCCACACCAGCTTTTATAACAGTGAAATTATGGATTAACTCGCAACTTTAGTGAACTTTGACAATCAAATTCCCGCCTTTGACCAACAGCAGAGCTGTCTTGTCAGTTCTGACCTTTGCGGGAACAGAGAGTCCAACACGCAGGAAGTCAGACCAGATTACTGCTCCGCACAAACAGCCCTGCTCAGATCATTAGTTTTGCCAAATGCATCTTAAAGGAAACGTGATCGCTGCCTGGATGATCTTCCCTGACGACGGTTTTCCCGGGGTGGATGGTGTGCTTACACAGCCCAGGACCTCGACACCAGAGTCCCACGTGTGGTTCGGTTTTGACTGCTAAAACATGCTGGTTGAGGCTCGGAAATAGAAAACATGTCTTGTGTCACAAATACGTGAATTAAACTGTTAACTTTTGTTGTCTGGTCAGCAGCTGAGCTAGCTAGCTAGCATTTACAGGTACTCTGTGTGGCCTGTTCACAAACTGGTCTGGGTCTGGTTCCTGGTTTGGTCCAGGCCACGTAGTTCCTGCTGAACTAGGAAAAAGGGCGTTCAAGTGTGCTGAAAGTTGCAAAATCACCTGAATCTTCGGGAGCTGGTCTCCTTGGACGCAGGTTCGTCTGTGTAGTGAACACACCTTTGGGCTTACTAGAGATGAGTATAAACGGACCACAGGGGGGGCCTGTAGTTGGAGAAGATCAAAGGGACAGCCTGCCAGACCTGTTGGCCTAGGGAGGGAATCAACATCTCCCAAGGTCCCTTTCTTTGCACCCCACTAAAGGTGTCGGTTGTGAGACACCCCAGACGAAGTGCTAGACAATCTGACTCCCTTCTGAGCCCGACTGTTTGCTTAAGCTAAACAGATATTGACCAGACCTTGATGATCACCCCTCTGATTACCGCAGCCAGTGGGGGTGTTCTGAGGCCATCCGGGACATTCTGGAAGTATCAAAGATACCTTCTCTGGAATTAATGAATGGACCTCGACTATAGACTGAATGAAGAACACACACACACACACACACACACACACACAGACACCCACTTTCCTTCCTTCCTTTGATCTCAGGTCAGATAAGGAAGAGAACCCAGGGTGTCGTAAAACCCTCTGAATGCATTCCTGAAGAAAGGACTTTTCAAGGAGTCCTGGACGCTCAAAGTTTGGATTCTGATAAAGTACCTGCCAAATGAATCAACAATGTAATAATGCTATTAACCTGTGTCTACTTTTTTATTAGGATGATAAGTTCAATTCTGGTCTTTCTGACATGAAATTGGACGAAGTTACATAAATTAAGTCTAACACCCTGTTTTAACACGGTACAACAGTGCCCCCTATTGACCATATGTTTGAGTTTACAGTACACGTAATTTCTAAGGTGTCGAACTTTAAAGAGCATGTAAAGAACTAAAAACTTCGTATTGATGCTATTTTGTTTCCTTAACGATGTTGATGCTGTTGTTAATTTGTTTTAGTGAGTAGGAAATTATGATTTAGATTATGATTAACCCTGTTTNACTGTTTGCTTAAGCTAAACAGATATTGACCAGACCTTGATGATCACCCCTCTGATTACCGCAGCCAGTGGGGGTGTTCTGAGGCCATCCGGGACATTCTGGAAGTATCAAAGATACCTTCTCTGGAATTAATGAATGGACCTCGACTATAGACTGAATGAAGAACACACACACACACGCACAATTTCTCTCGCTCACACACACACTCACACACACAGACCCACACAGACACCCACTTTCCTTCCTTCCTTTGATCTCAGGTCAGATAAGGAAGAGAACCCAGGGTGTCGTAAAACCCTCTAGTACATTCCTGAAGAAAGGACTTTTCAAGGAGTCCTGGATGCTCAAAGTTTGGATTCTGATAAAGTACCCTGCCAAATTAATCAACAATGTAATAATGCTATTAACCTGTGTGTACTTTTCTTATTAGGATGATAAGTTCAATTCTGGTCTTTCTGACATGAAATTGGACGAAGTTATATAAATTAAGTCCAACACCCTGTTTTAACACGGTACAACAGTGCCCCCTATTGACCATATGTTTAGAAATTACGTGTACTGTAAACTCAAAGTGTCGAACTTTAAAGAGCATGTAAAGAACTAAAAACTTCGTATTGATGCTGTTTTGTTTCCTTAACGATGTTGATGCTGTTGTTAATTTGTTTTAGTGAGTAGGAAATTATGATTTAGATTATGATTAACCCTGTTTGGAGACACAAATCATGTGGAGCGCCGTATGTGATTTGGATGGTTTGATAGTGACATTGTCGCATCTGAATATGTAGTATAATTTATGATTTGACCTAGTGGTGGAGGTATGTGGCATTTTTGCGCGTATCAAATATATATATATATATATATAGTTTAGAAAGCAGATCAGTAACTAAAACCCCGTTTATTTGAAACAAAGGATCATAAAAAACGGTGGGCCGCAAAAGACTGTCTCCCCCTTCAGACACGCCCCTTTTTGATGTCCGATTAAAAGCTATCGACGCTCGTCGCTCACTCTCGTCTTTTCAACGCTCCTTCAAGCCGCTTCTCTTCCCGTGCTCCACCTCTTTCAAGTCTCGCACGTTTTTCTTTTATAACGTCTTTTGTTCAGTNAGTGCCCCCTATTGACCATATGTTTGAGTTTACAGTACACGTAATTTCTAAGGTGTCGAACTTTAAAGAGCATGTAAAGAACTAAAAACTTCGTATTGATGCTATTTTGTTTCCTTAACGATGTTGATGCTGTTGTTAATTTGTTTTAGTGAGTAGGAAATTATGATTTAGATTATGATTAACCCTGTTTGGAGACACAAATCATGTGGAGCGCCGTATGTGATTTGGATGGTTTGATACTGACATTGTCGCATACGAATATGTAGTATAATTTTATAATTTGACCTAGTGGTGGAGGTATGTGAAATCTTTGCACATATCAAATTTAGATATATATAAATATATATATATATATATATAAATAGTTTAGAAAGCAGATTAGTAACTAAAACTCCGTTTATTTGTAACAAAGGATCATAAAAAGGCTGGGCGCAAAGAATGCCTTCGGCCGTCAGCCACGCCCCTTTGGATGTCCAACCAAAAGCTATCGACGCTCGTCGCTCACGACGTTGTCTTTTCAACGCTCTTCCAAGCCGCTTCTTTCACCGTGCTCCACCTCTTTCAAGTCTTCTTTTTCTCTTTCTCTTTCGTTTTCTTTTTCAACTTCTTTTGTTCAGTACGTTTCACGCTCCCACTCCTTCTTGTTTTTCCTTTCTCCGGAGATTTTCAGATTTTGTATTTTTCTTAAAGTCGTCTAAAGCAGCGCGTATTTTTACTTAATTAAGCAAACTCAAGTCTCGTTAACGTCTGTATACCTCTAGTTAACTCCGCTTTCATCCCCGCTTTAAAGATAGTCTCGACAGGCCATTGAAAACTATTTTTCTAGTTATTTTGAATGAGTTGTAGTTAAGAAGAAGCCAGCCGAGCTATTATTCGAACAAGAACAGCAACTACAGCAACAAGAACAGCAACTACAGTCCGCGCCTGCCGAGACCTTTATGGAGGCCGCATGTGCCAAAGACTTTGCGCCGCATTCGCAGAAGACCCAACTACCACCAGGCGTGGTGAATCAAACAACAGAAGACCTCGCCGGACATCACTGGCGAAAGGCTCGCCCTGCAACCGTCGGGTGCCAGCCGGCTTTTCCCCTGAAGAAAACAACCCGTGGGACGGAGCCAAGCAACGGTTCGAGTTCCACTCCAGGAGACTGCACGTGGTACTGGATCACACGACATCTCTTTCCCCTCCAGAAGACTGCACAAGACGGATTGGCAAAAGTAGGCACATACGCAACTAAAGCTGTTGTTGGATCAGAGTTGATGTTGAATAAGAGCTCAGAACATTATATTTAGATCTTAGGAAAGTAATTAGCAAACCAGCGTTCCCTCGTTCTTTTCCTAGCCACACATACTTCCATTACTATCGAAAAGTAACCATCTTTTGAAACTGCTATTCAAATAACTTTTCATGTTATTTTCTCTTCATTCTGTTTATTTTCTTTATTATATTTCATATCATATCATTAAGCTTTCTATCATATATTCACACTATTGATTTGGTAAGACATTTAGCTATTAATAAATGTTTGTTTATCACACCATCTGACTGTAAAGGTTTTTATTCAAAGTAAGGATCAAAGATCAATGTGTTTAGAATTCACCCTTTAGATAATAAGACTGATCAATTTTATTTTATTTTAGTTTAACTTTTTATTTTCCTTCAACCGAAGGTGGTGCCCCGTGTTTTAATAATATAATAATAAATATCTAAGAGGTAGGATCGCTACAACTGGCTGAAGATGTTTTGAATGATCCTATAATTTGTTTGTGTGCCTCTCTTGGCCGGGACGCTGTTGAAAAAGAGATTTTTAATCTCAGTGAGTCTTTAACTCCTGGTCAAATTAAAAAAAGAAAAGTTCCCATGAAGGGAGATCTTAAAGCTCCAGCATGCAGGGATATTTTAGACCAGACGTTCCCACGCTGGCTGTCAGGACTCGGGTCACAATAGGATGATTAACTCTTTATTTTTATGACTTTTTTTTTGCTGTTTTCATTAAAACAAAACAATACGGGGGTCCAACCTGCTGTGTGAAAGAGCAGACTGGTTGGGAACCTCGGTGACAATGTCCCCAAAGTCCCCACGAAGCAGCCGCATAACGAAATGGTTTTACATGTTCGCGCGTCCACATATTTTGTCCTCATTTAGTTCTTAAATTAGTGCTGCACAAAATACCTGCAATGCATCTTTTTACTCCCCAAAAACTCTCCCCCTTCCTCCCTCTCTCCCTCTCTCTGTCTCCCACACACTGTCACTTCCTCTGATGATGTCCCTCACACACACACACACACACACCGACTTATACTGTCCTCATCACCGGCATCACGGCCTAATGACACCGACGCAGAGATCTGGACTGAGTTAATTACAGTTATCAGTTCTTAAATTAGTGGCGCATAAAATACCTGCATTGCGCCTTTTTCTTCCCAAACCTCCCTCTCTCCCTCGCTCTCTCTCTCTGTCCTACACACTCTTTCCCGTCTGAAACACCGTACCTCTCCTTACTTCAAAATAAGAGACAGAAGCTCTTTGAAGTATAAATCAGGTGGTGTTCTGTACTTTTCTTCATGTACAGTGTGCGTATCACAGCCTGATGCGTCTTCGTCCTCTGAGCCACAGAGCTGCATTGTTGTCCAAATAAAACTATTAAACACACATCAGTGAGCCTCACTGTTGTTCCTTCATCACCATGAACACACACGCTGGACTTTATTTGGACTCACACCGTCCTGCTGCCCCAAACACTCACTGTTTCCTCCCGTTTGTTTGATTAAAACTACAGCGAGCAGCTGTTTTAAACATGAAACTATATATTTGCATTTTTAAAGATTTACATCTTCCGTGGGAACCAATGGGCTCTGAGCTGAGAGCCACAGACAGGAGGTCAGACAGGACTGAGAGCCACAGACAGGAGGTCAGACAGGACTGAGAGCCACAGACAGGAGGTCAGACAGGACTGGAATAACAGCTTTGTCTTTTAACCACAAATCCACTGAAAGCAGGTCTCAGTGTCGGTCAACCTGCACGTCTAGATTAGAGAACATGTTGAGAAAAGCAAGTGAGGACAGAATTATTTGTTCCGTGGGTGCAGGAGGAATTAGACCAGGCAGCGGCTCCATGTCTTCAAAGCTGCTCACTCTGTTTTGTCAATTTGCATCCATCACATGCAAACTCCAACTGGGAGCAGAGCAAACTTAGCTGTTGTTGGCCTTGACGTGAAGCACCGTCCTGTTACTGAATACAAATGATGGGGCTTTTTCTCCATCAATGTTTGATGACATGGAGTTACTTCCTTTTTGATTTAGACAAAAGCGTCTGAATGTGATGTAGTGGATCGGGCCTTACAGAACATACACAGATGTGTTTAGTCTTGATAGTGACAAATGGGGGGGGGGGGGCTGAGCTACAGCTGCAGAAGTAAAAACAACGCATTGGAAATCCTGTTAATTCTACTTTATCATTCAGCAAAGATCAACAAAATAAAGAGCCAATATTTCTGCACGCTGCAGACGGGCAACAGAACGCGGTGCAACTCCGGCGGCCAAGGACTCGTCCTTCTCAAGATATCAAAAATGTTCTTCCACAAGTTCTTACTTTAACATGATGAATGTTGGATAAATAAATATTTAAGCAGGGACTTGTCTTTGAGTTCCTTCCCGCAAACATTTCATTTGGCAGCTTTTGGGTTGACTTTGGTGGAGGAACACCACAGAACGTTTCAGTTAAGAGGATCTGACGTTCAGACATTCAGTCGTGTTGTTCGCACGTGTTTGTATACGTGACCAGTGTTTCTCAGCAGACGGCTGTAGCGTCAAAAAGGGGCATAAGAGACGATCTAAGAGAGATCGTGAATGAAAGATTTGTTGGCTGCGGAGCTTAATAAATCTGAGTATTTACCAACTTGGAACTGGATCCTTTTGCTAATTTATGCTGCAGTTTATACAGAAAAGGTAGAAAAAAAGGAGGAAAATGGTACATTTAGATGACATTTTAGTCCAACTCAGATTTGTTTTATTCTCGCACACAAGTTTAGTACTTTAATGAGCTTTTATTCTTTTCTCAAACGACAAACTGAACATTTATTCCCTGTTGACTTCTTCACCCTTTACACGACGCCGGCTCTCTCTCTTTAATCACTCTGCTGTGATAGATAGTAGTTCTGCGTCTGCTGTCATTAGTCAGCATATTAAATTTTGCTAACAGCCCTGACTGGATCCAAAATGCTGATGAGGAAGCTGAGACTGTTTGTTCCCGTCAGAAACATAAACCAGCAGTCACACGTTGGCTCGCTGCACTGCTGCCTCCTGCCTGTAGCACCTTAAATCAATCATCTTTTAAAAACTGTTATTATTGATTGACAAGCTTCTGTCCCACTGACGGACGATATGAACTGAGAGACGTTTGACGCTCTCCCCAGAGGAGCTTTAACTTCACTGGATTTCTTTTTACAAGAGCAGCAGACATTGATCCGAATGTGTGCTGGAGCGTAAACCCACCGAAACACCGTTAGCGTCACATATGAAACAATCCACGATTTCTATGTTGTGTATATGAGCATGCGCACATAATAGCGGCCCTTATATTTTATTAGATTAAATTCATAAACACGCTGGCAGCAGCACGACGACGGAAAGTGAGAGATCTGATCACATCAGCCTCTTTTGATCAGAAAGGTGTTGGTTTCTAATCATGGTGGTCTTAACGTGCACACATGACCAGCGCAGCTTTTCTAAACCTGACTTCTGGCTCCTGCAGAGGTCACGAAACTTTAAACCACCGGCTATACTTTATATGTAAAACAGGAAGAAGAGTCCAGACAATTCTTTCAAGTGCTGTTTATCTTCTACATCTGACTTTATGAGTGCGAACTCCGCTGTGGATGTGTGTTGATGTGCGTTTCATCTCCAAACAAACCATAATGTGCATTATGGCTGTAAATTGATCTAAAACCCACTAAAGCTGCCGGAAATTGCAGCCTCTCAAATATATTTTCTCCTCCAAAGTACTTCTAAAGTTAATCGAATGAGGGAGGGATGGAGAGAGAAAACAAAGTGCCTCTCCCTCTCTCTCTCTCCCCCCTCCCTCTCTCTCTCCAGTCTCCTGATAGTCTCTCGCCCTCCCCCCCGCTCCATAAACATCTCATGTAGTAGCAAATCAAAGCTGACGGCTCGCTATGATTCCCCACAAATCTGCATTTATTGGTCGGTAACGCTGTCAGCCGCGACTGGGCCGGGACTAATTTGATAAGCCGACAAAGCTGTCAATCAAGTTGGCCCGCCCTCTCACAACTGGGGGGGGGGGGGGGGGGGGGTAGTTTTGAGACATATTTGTGTTTCTTTCTGTATTTGTACCATGATTATCAGTAGTAACAGTATAAGTAGTATTAGTCATCTAGCAGTATTAGCAGTAGCATGGAATACTGAATTCACACCCTGAAAACCTACTTTATTAATTATTGACTACTTTTAAAAGACAAAGTAACTAAAGAAAGGTCTCAGAATTGTGATATAAATGTGATACGGACGTATTTTTATTTTATGGAAGAAAAAAAAATGTTCAAAGCTGAGAGAGAAAGTCCAAATATAGGCATAATGATTATTTCCTACGACCTCGATTTTAAAAACTCCGATAAACGGAAACTAATCCATTAAATGCAAAACCACTGTCCTGATTTCTCATATATATATA
>LKNJ01006563.1:0-16685 GCA_002120245.1 Maccullochella peelii
CCACCGGGGGCAACTTAGAGTTCAGTGTCTTGCCCAAGGACACTTCGACATGTGGACAGGCGGAGCCGGGATCGAACCACCAACCCTGGGGTTAATGGACAACCGCACTACCCTCTGTGCCACAGCCGCCCCCAATCATGTGGTAGCCAATCAGTTCACCACTTACACTGTACTGTGAGCGCCAGGCTCTAATATGAGGCAAGCTGAAGGATGGAGATGTGTGGGATGCACTCCATCCTTCAGCTTGCACATGCACTTGCATACACACAAAGCCCGGTAGACCTACGCTGACAAGTAGCGGGGCATGAGTGGGATGTCAGCAAAAATAAAGAATTATATTAACAAGCTGATAACACTAAAAACTATTTAGAACAACCTTCTACCTTGCAACAAAGGTGGAAGTTTTAATAGAAAAGGAAAAAGAAAAGGAGTAAAAATGGAAAGTCAAAGACTTAAATGGGGACAGGGACACAAGAGAGAGATCCTGAGAAAAAGAAATTAGATAGAGTAAGATAGAGAGAATAAATGAGCCTGAGCTCCCCAGTGTAATGAGCTTGGCAGGCTGCAGCAGATGCAGCAGTGTGATTGGATGTCTGTGTGGAGAGGGAGCAGTGGTGGAAGAAGAAATATCAGATAAGGTGGATGATGACATTGCAGCGGTGCAATGCCTCCGCCGGCACTGAGCGGTGTGACGCCATAAAGGCAGTAAAGCATCACCATCAGATAACAGCAGCAGTGCAGACATCACCACATCTCATTCTTTCACTTTGCCCAGAAAGGAAACTTGCCGTCACTATGAAGCCCTCGGGAGCAGCAGTGTGTGACTAAATGTTGGGAGTGTAAGAAATCAAAGAGGCTGTACCTCATTTAATCTGTTTTCTATCTCTTTTTAAGGGGGCTGCTGCCGAACTGAAGCACTTCTTGTTATTCCTACATTAATTCTTGCTTCTGAACTGGAGGCGAATATTTCACCTCAGCAAAAATAAATGGGCTTCCTTATGAGCCATTAATCCTCCAAGGGCTCACATACATCAGAGGAAAAGCAACACATTCTGCACTTTTTTAAGGGAAAATCATGACTTTCAATCATCATCATCATTTTCAGCTGTTAACTTTAACTTTAGGCAAAACAACAGTGATTCAAATTGTGATTCTTTGTCACACTAGTAATGAGAAAAATAAGTGATAAATAAATGAGAAAAAGAGCAAATGTGATTGTTTTGATATAATTAATGGAATAGTTTGATATTTTGGGAAAATGTTCTTATTTGCTTTCAGAGAGTTGGATGAGGAGAGCGATACCACGCTCATATCTGTGCGGCAAATATGAAGCTACAGTCGGGGGATGGTTAGCTTAACTTAGCACAAAGACTGGAAACGGGGAAACAGCTAGCCTGGCTCTTTCCAAAGGTAACAAAACCACCCTCATACACATCAAAGCTCATTAATTAACAATAATTATATCTTGTTTGCCAGTGTAAAAATTACAAGCTGTGGTTTAACGGGAGGTTATGTGTCGGACTATTTCTTGGCTGGGAGCAGTGACTTCCTGCAGTCACTGCTTCCAACCAAGAGAATCTATTTTGTACCTTGTTTTTACACTTCAGTTTTTACACTTCAGTTTTTTACAGATTAAATAAATTTGATATTTTTAAGGCAGATTTTGTTAACTTTGGACAGAGCCAGGCTAGCTGTTTCCCCCTGTATATTTACTGTAGAGATATGAGCGTGGTATCGATCTTCTTATCTAACTCAAGCAAGAAAATTACTTCCCAAATTGTCAAAAATATTCCTTTAAACCAGCCTGCAGAACTGAAAAAAAGAAGCTAGAGGTGTTTGGGAAGCCTGTTGATTTGTGTTTTAATTTTTCCCTGATACGGCCACAGCTGTGATCATTCGCACGTACACAAACAACAGATCGTGATGTCAAATTAACTTGAAACAAAGCAATTGTTTTAATTGCATGTAAGCCCAGTATAATAACGCTCTGAGGCATCTTGATTGTAAATGCGCCACGTGCTGATCAATACCTAACTTAACCACAGAAAATCGATTATAGTGTTTTGTACATAAACATTGAGAGTGAATAAGCAGTGAGAATCTTCCGAAGCTCTTGAGTGTTATTGCTCAGTGAGAACTGAGATGCCCACTCGAACCATTAACACCATTAAACCAGACAGTGTGGTTTCCACATATCACCCTCCCCCCTTAACAGCCAGCCTAATGAATGTGTGTGTATCAGCGTCTCAGCATCCTAACAGACTGCACATAACCTGCAAGGACACTTGATTAGGTGCTCTGTAATTTGAATGGGGAATCCCTGAGGATCATATGTGATGACTGAGAAGAACAATAACACACATATACAATATATAACCACATACCCACTAAAGAAATCCTTATTAAAACCACTCCATGTCTGCTCAGTGTGTGGGCGGCAATGAGTCCCTCAGGCTGTGTGTGTGTGTGTGTAGAAAGAGAAAGAGTGTATTTTTATGTGTGGGCATCAGAGCCACTGACGTCTGAAAGCTTTGGGTTATTACAGCACTATGGGCGGACTGAAACCCACAAACACACACCTACCCAGGAGGCATCGGTCCATGAGAGGAGGAGAGGAATCCACTTACACAGACAGAGACAGAGAGCTCCGGCCTCTCACACCATTAGACAGACCTTTCCTCCACTGTATGTGATGAATTCTTTCATTTCCACTGATTAGATTATCCTGCTCCTGCAGCTGCTGCTGTGTGTGTGTGTGTGTGTGTGTGTGTGTGTGTGTGTGTGTGTGTGTGTGTGTGTAGTGTAAGCTGTTGTAAATGGTACATAGTAGACCAATACTATGAAGACACTATACCACTATTATTTATTATGGTACTGATTATAGAACATTTATATAAATCATTTACTCTATAACTTAACACCATGTGTGTGACATGTTGCAGTACATGCTATATATGTTTGAATAAAGCAGAAACTTCTCAACTCATACACCATTTAACTGACGTCAACGCCACCTTATTACATTTAGAGACAGCATCATTACAATACACATACACAATCAGTGGTGGAATAAGTACAGTTACTCAAGTACAATACTGAGGTACTTGTACTTGACTTGAGTATTACCTTTTTATGTTACTTACTTTTTCTACTTTCAGAGGGAAATATTGTACTTTTTACTCAACTAAAAACCCCCTGCAGAACTGCAACCTGTGAATGGGTGGTTCAGTGACTCACATCTTCTTAATATAAGGGAGGAGGAGGACAAAGTAATGCCATCAAGACACGTGCGGCCAGATTTCCACTGCGCACGGAGCTAATATGTGGTGTCTTTTACATTTAATTTGCGCTCTCAGTCTGTGCGTAATTAGCGCCTGGTTAACAGGGTATCCAGCAAGGGGCTGCCATGCTCAGCTCAGGAGGCGCAGTTGGTGGGATTTATCAAAAAAAAAGCAAATGCACCATAGGGGCCCCATTGCGTAGTGCAATTTCGGATGAGAATTACTGAATTATTAATTATGATTACTCATGAAAGTATAATATAACCATAGCCATCAGCTATAGGGCTATTTAGCACGTATGCTTTATGAAACGAAATGAAAAATCTATAGGAGAGAGAAAGAGCTAATGGAGAAGCAGAAGGTGCTCAGTGCAGTCTTTTTCTTCAGTATTTGAGATCTATAGAATAAATTAAGATTAATTCAAGCCTCACTTCCCCAACACAACCTTCCGTTTTAGACACAACCTGTAGAAGACACAACTGTTGCTCCCGTCTGAAAATTACGCACGAGTCCAGGTGCAGAAACAAACCTGCTGGAGCTGAGAATCATCGGGGAACATTTCAAACAGTGAAAAGAAAGCATGGCTCTTACTTGACCTACATCTTTGTAGTCCTTAGACTGTCCTTGTCTTAGACGTGCCCTCATTAGAAGTTGCAGTTTATTTGGGCTGTCAGCACTGTTTTGCTCAGGATGTTTTTATAGAAAAGAAACGCACAGAAGCCTCCAGAGACTCTTTAGAGGAGAATTTCTAAAGGAGCCTTTAAATTCAAACTCGATGTGCTCTCCTTTGCTGTTGAGACTGAAGCAACTGACCAAAATCAATTTCAGGTGTTGAACTGTGGGCTCACTGAAACTGTTTCGTTATGTCTCAGAAAATGACGCATTCATGTGACAATAGCTCAAAACCAGCCTACAGATAAAGATGAGGCGCTGTAGAGCCATACATATATTTTATCAGTAACACTGACAGTTTGTCCCCATGAGTCCTCTTCTGTCTTTTCACTGCAATGTGTTGGCTCTTTTTCTCACCAGACTTCGCTCTGTTTTGACATCAGATTATAGAAACAGGATTACAAATATATCAGAAATCAGATTAGAAACATTTTGAAGGTAGGAATGGATTATTACTGGTCTGGATGATACCGTTTTAAAGGGCTAATTAAATGGATCAATGCATGCGTTTCCAAACAATGGTCTGGCTTGCTCCATCGATTACAACTTAATCGACTTAACCAGGTATACAGTTATTATCAATAATGGGTTAAATGCTGAGGTTGCGGTTTCAAACAGCAGCAGCATGACCACTTCTCTTCGCGGTGCCGGTTGTATTGAAGACGCTGACCTTGATGCTGAAGTTTGGGGTTTATGACATGATCTGCACCATTTCCGTCTCCTCACTTTTATTTCTGAACCATATACGGTTGCACAAACTAGATTTATTTTTTAAATCAGCCTGTCCAGCCTATTGAGCCACAGGTAGTTATAATGCTGCACATTCTCACAATCATGGGCATACTGCATTATCTCAGTTGGATTTGGGGGCCCTCCATATGTATTAAGTCTATCAATCCAGAATCGATCTTGTAGTTTTTGTTATGAAAGTTTAATGGTGAGCAAAGATCAAGCAAATTTGGGCAGAACATGGCCACATCTTAAAAAAAGAGAGGAACTTTGAAGACTAACATCCTCTGTAATGGAGAGTCAGTGCCGGTGGTAGTGGTGGGGGGTGACTCAGACTTTGCAACCTTTGTTGCAAACAATTTTTATTTTTATTTTATTATTGTATTTAATGTTTTAGCCTTTTATATAGGATCGCATGTTTGTGATAAGTTGCTCCTCTGCTGATGTTCTGGTCTTTGTTGAGTGGTAGAAAGTGTCTAAGCACATTTTGTCGGAAGGAAGAGCGCAGATGTAAAACTAAGAGGCAGATCGAACTAAATGAAAAGAAGCGGCACTGAGAACAAGCGAATGCGCGTTCACGCGGAGGGGAGTAGGATTGTGCCGGGGAGTGGGAAAACGTATTATTATTATTATTATATTTATTTATTGTGATTATTCTTAACAATATTGTGTCAGTCCAACCACAAACTAGACAAAACAGGTTTTTAAGTTTTTGTGAAAATTCATACCAGATGTTGGCATTTGGCTCCTGGGTTTAGTGAGCTGACGCTGCTGGCATTTTACCTGTGAGGCTAATACGTGACGAACAGTGACAAGTGCTGAATATTGATTCTTTGGCTGCAGAAATGTGATCCTGTGAAACCTGGGTCTCTGGGCTTACAGCCCGCACGTCACACTCCTGACATCAGCACACAGCTTAAATACCCACAGCACCGAGCAGTGTACACACAGCAGACCCGGCACACCTTCATATGGGCGAATCGGGAGCCAAACACACTGCTGGAAACTGAACAAAAGAATCACTTCAGTGTAATGCACTTCATGCTCTATCGGAAATCAGATATTTCAGGATGTGATTTTGCGGTTAATGATGATGTTGTTTTAACTAGCGCTCTATATTTCCAGAGCTAGTTTTCTAAACATCGCAGAAAGTTATTGCACTTCAACCCTTTTGCATTGTTAGTTTTAAAAATGATCAACGGCACTCTTGCCTTTGGAGAACTGGACACGAATGTTTCTGAGCCGCTGCAGCCTCTCTCTCTCAGCCAAAACCAAAGTGCGTTCCCTGCGCTCCGGCTGGAGTCCAAGTCTCTGGTCATATCAGCCACGATGTTCGCCGTGGGAGTCCTGGGGAACCTCATCGCCATAGTTGTGCTGTGTATCTCCAAAAAGGAGCAGAAGGAAACCACTTTCTACACTCTGGTCTGCGGGATGGCCATCACGGATCTGTTGGGAACGTGCTTCACCAGCCCGGTGGTGATCGCCACTTATGTGGCCAGCCGCTGGCCAGGAGGAGCGCTGCTCTGCCACTTCTTTTCCTTCTCCATGCTCTTCTTTGGCTCAGCCGGGATGTCCATCCTGTGCGCCATGGCTGTGGAACGATACTTGGCCATAAACCATGCGTATTTCTACTCCCAGCACATAGACCGGACAATGGCGCGCTTTGCGCTCCTGGTCACCTACCTGGCCAACATTGTACTGTGCATTATGCCCAGTTTTGGCTTCGGGCGGCACGTCAGGCACTTTCCCGGGACTTGGTGCTTTCTGGACTGGAGGTCGGTGGATCCACTCGGAGCCTGCTACTCCTTCCTGTACGCCGGCGTGATGCTGGTGCTGATCGCGGTGACAGTTTTGTGTAATTTGGCGGTGTGCAGGTCGCTCGTGGGGATGAACCAGAGGACAGGAATAGTCCGGACGGAGATGTGTGAGCAGGGAGGATCACGTCGCCGCTTCCCCCGGCTGCCGTCGGTCACGTCAGCGGCGGAGATCCAAATGTTCTGGCTTCTGGTCTTAATGACCATCGTTTTCCTGGTCTGCTCCATCCCTTTAGTGGTAAGGACAACAGGCTATTTTATTCTGTTTATTCTATGATAACATTTGCGCACGGTGCGTGCCAAACACATGTAGTTATTGGTGTCAGGTGTATTTGTTATTCAAACACTTATCTTAGACATTCTCTGTCTGTGTTTCTTTGTGACAGGTGCGAATCTTCGTGAACCAGCTATACGACCCTGCTTATATTTCTGCTGGGGGGAAGCCTGACTACCGGAGCGACATGTTGGCGATCCGCTTCGCCTCATTCAACCCCATATTAGACCCCTGGGTTTACATTTTGTGCCGGAAGAACCTGCTGCTAAAGGGCTGCGAGAAGCTGAAGAGGACAGTGGCCCGGGTTAAAGACGGTCGTGGTGACAACATTGGCTGGGTGGGATGTCAACACTCCCCTCCGTCTTTAAACAGCAATGACACCAGTTACGCGTCATTACGCACAGCCAGCTACAAGAACGACGTGGAACACCGGGTGTCCATCAAGAATAAATCCTTTACAGACTTCGCAATGAGGCAAGCGTGGGAGTACGACACCGCCCGGGTCAACTTTCACCCGTTCAGCGTCGAGTCGACCGCGATCCTCGGGTGTGAAGAGGAAGTAACAGCTGACTCCAAACAGGAGGTGGCGGCCAAGTCGTCTCCAGGACGCAGCGCAACGCCGCACCTCTCTGCGCACGTTAGAAGAGTGGACATTGTCACCTGCACGTTCAGCACACCGAGTTCATGTCAGTCAGCTAAATGCCTTTGATGGACATGTGTCATCTGCCAAGCTCAGTGATAAACTCCACACTATGAGTAACTTTATCACTTTTGACGGATTTGAACCACTGAAGAGCCATATCAGCTTAAATGAAAAAAACACTTGAAACAGCACTTAGCAACTAACTGTGACTGAAATCATCTCAACATTAGCACTGGCTCATATATCTCTCCGATATGATTTAACCTGCTGCAGAAAGGTCTCTACATTTAGTTTAGGCGCTACTTTAAGGTGGACTATTCCACTTGAGGATCCAACACAACCACAACAGTTGATTGTTTTGTTTTACATTTCCAACATCTTCTTCTTACAATATGTCTCCACTCAGATGAGGTCCAGACAGACACAAGGCCACTATGGGTGCTAGTAGAAAAAAATGCCGAACATTTTTGTTTGCTCCGGTGTCCCCTAGCAAAGTTTAATTGACCGATAGCTTAAATTGTAGAGGAATCAGATTTTAACTCTGGATGATTGGATGAAGTCCGTGGTGACAGTTTCCAAACATGGGAATTTAAACAAGATATAATTATACCCCATGGGTACAAATAAAAGGTGTGACATTCTCAGAGTCTGATACACTGTATGACTCCATATGTGCCAGTTGCAATACATGTTTATTCGTCACGTGTTGTTACACTTTATTTCATACTTTTTAAAAAATCTACATGCTGCTAATTTACTCTGTGCCATTTAACAGTGTTGCATGATACAGGGAAACTGAATGTAGACCTTCTGATCCTTGTATTGCACATTTACATATAATGTTTTGATAACTGCAGTTGTAAACAGCCAATGTGAACATATAAACTTTTTATAAAAACCAGGGGGAAAATTACTGTTGCTGTCAGCTGTGTGACCTGTGGTGTTTGCTGGATGTGTTGGTGGTTCTGTGCAGAGAAATAAAATGACACTGAAGACAGCACACTGCTGGGTTCTACCTGCTCTGCTGGTTAAAGAAAAATTTTAAGGCAAATGTTCTCAGTTGAGCAGACAGGTGGCAGGAGAGCCAGGCTTCTGTCCGTTCAAACTGGGGACAACACTTGTTTTAGACCAGCAGGTGGCTCTACAACATAAAAAGTCCCGTTTAAATTGAGCAGCGTTGATTCTGTTCACAGTAAAAAATCATTATGGAGGTCAATTTGAGAAAAACGCCTCTGAAGTATTTCTCAAGCTGCGTAATCAGTGAAGTAAACAGTGATAACAAGATGTATATTAAAAAAAAACTTTATTCCCTTCGAGGATAATGCCATACAAAAATAAAGGAAACTTTCTAAAATAATAATAATAATAATAATAATAATAATAATAATATTAATAATGTGACATAGCGGGAGTGTGTAACTGAATGGAAATACTCTACCACTTTAAGATGAGAAATGTTGAGGTCCTGTAGTATAAATGTTTGACTTGTTTGCTGTACACACATTCTGGACATTGAGACTGACTTTCTGTTTCCATTATGCTGTGGAAAATCATAACCCAGATTTAACCATAAAACTAGAGATCAGCTGTCAGACTCAAGTATGTGAGGTGCTCTTGAGAAAGAATATTTATTAAATATACCACATCATTTCAATGTAGGTCAATTTGTTTCTGATATCTATTATTTGGATTTATAAAACAAAAGTCTGTCTGGGATGAAATGTAAGAGAGAATCTGAGCTTTTGGACAGTTGTGTTTTTGTTTTATATAATCACTCATCTAATTTCAGAAATGTTTATTGCATCCAATCTAACTCTGCCCAGAATCAGCCGTCCAGCCCGGGTTTATGAGCCGTTGCACAAATGTGAAAATCAGCACCTTTAAAATAATAATAAAACATGTACACACTGTATGTGAGCAGAAGCAACTGTCAACATGAAATCTGAATCTTGGCAATAAATAGATATTTATCTACAATATAGAGTTAATAAAAACAGCTCTCATATCAAGCTATAATAAATAAATAATTTATCAGAAATAAATATATTTTACTTTTATACAGTAATACGTGAAGATGCATGGCATCCATTTGGCTGAGTTCACCTGAACATAGAAACGATACAATGTAATGCCTGTTTTTATGTGAAAAAATGATGTTGCTTTTGGGAGGAGCTGGCTTCACTGTGAGTAATAATGAACATCAGTCTGTGTTTTAGTCTAAATCAGAATATAAACAGAGTGTCAGTCCTTTAAATGTGTCTTTTCTTTATATCTCTTGAGCTTCAGCCTTCAGTTCTCGTCCATATAAAATCAAAACAGTCATGTTCACTTATAGAGTCTCTTTGATGTGGAATAACTGGTCTGGAGTATCCTGCATCAGTTACCAGTTATTAGGTTGAAAACAATTCACTCTTTGAAGACGCAACAATAAATCCACACTGTGAATCCCTGATGACTTCCTCCTCAGTCTCTGATTTTGACCTTTGACCTCGATCGTTCAGCTGCCCCCAGACCGAGAGGGACCTAGCTGCAGACAAAATGGCGGATCTCCGCAAGAGACACCTCTGCAATTGACAGGAAATCATGTGACCTCAGCAGCGAAAGTTGGCCTTCATCTTGCATGAACACCTGCATTGTGCATGTGTGTAGTCAACTTGTAAGATACAGAGTCTTTTAAAAAGTTTGTTGGTTTTTCTAAGATTTTATTAAATGTTGTCTATCAAACTTTAATATATCAAAGAATCCAGTGAGCGTAAGTATACCGATATGGAGAAATACATTTGAAAATGCCAAGTGGCTTCAAGCATTTAACGTTAGCAATTTTTATCTCCATTAGCGAGATAATGTAACATGATTTCAACAGTTTGTACTCAACAGTACAGTATCCATTTTAAACTAATTTAAACTCAGGATTCATTTATACAAATATTTTTTAAAAGTGCTTCAATGACCTGCAACAACGAGACAAAAAAATTGCTAACGTTGAATGCTTGGGGCCACTTAACATTTTCAAATGTATTTTCCCCATCTCAGTATTCCTACACTCGTTTGACAACATTGAATAAAACTCTAGAAAAGCCAACAAACTTTTAAAAAAATTCTTAATCGACTCTGTATTACCGCAGTAAAGTCCTCTCGTCTTTTCTGCAACAGGAACGGAGAGGACTTTTTAAAGACTTATTGAATTAACTTTATATTGGCCCATTTTTAAAATCTGTATTAATTGCAAACTTCTCAATTGAAAATATTGTATAAAGCCTTTAAGAGAGTCAATTGACTTTTAAAATATATTTCTAATGAATAAACTTTGTTTATTTTGTATAAGACCAACTTCTGCTGAGGTCATGTGATTTCCTGTCAACTGCGGAGGTGCCTCTTGCAGAAATCCGCCATTCTGTCTTCAGCTAAGTACTCTTGTCCAGACCTCTTGCTCCTCAACAGGAAATACACCACAGGAAGCCAACAAGTGGCCTCCATCACTTCCTCTGTTGTGTGCGTGTGTGTGTGTTTCAGCGCCCCCCTCTGGCACCTCCCTGTACCCAGGCCTTCCTCACACGGCACCCACCCTGAGCCTCTTGACTCCTCTCTGTTCAGGATAGGTGACACCCCCTCCTCGTCACCTTCTCCCTCGTTCATTTCTTCAGCCCATACACATGCAGCTGGCGGCTGATAACGACTGGATGGTCCTCCATGTGGTCTGGGCGTCCATGAAGGAAACTGGCTCGTACCGGTCGGGCCGGCAGCAGGGGTGGCTGCTGACCTTGCGGGCGGTGCGCCGGGGCAGCGAGCCGTTCTCCAGCAGTGCCTTCAGTGCCAGGTCGTAGTTTGTTCTTGAAGACTGGCAGGAGCCCACGCAAAACTTGAAGAGCACAATCTCATCCGAGTCAAACCCCAGGCCCAGGTCTCGAACTTTCATCTCTTTCTTCTCCACACGGCAGTCCCTGCTGCTCTGCTTCGGCTGCCTGTTTTTACCGTTACCCTTTCTATGTCCTTTTCCTGTCTCTTCCTCTTCCTCCTTTTCTTTCTTCTTCCTCTTCTTCTTTTTCTTTGGTGATCCCTCGGGTTGAGGTTCTGAGGGGTCAGAGGACCGTGGAGAGCGCCCCGCCCAGCGACTACTGGGATGGTCATCCACCTCATCTATTACAAAGGGGTCTAAAATGGAGAGGAAAGAGGAGTGGTAGACAGAGAGAGTTACAATGAAAGTGAACACTCATTCAGCAAATTATGACCAATAACATGTAAATTCTCCTGCAAATTCTCCAATTTCACTTCCACCTTTTAACTTAAAATGACTCGTCACCCTTTAAATCACATGTAAATATATTTTGATGACTGAGACACAAAGCAGAACCCCAGGCGCACGCCCTCCTTCCACCCTAATACTGTCTGGAGAAGCAGATGTGCTGTAAATTACACTTTCATAAGAGCTTCAGTACCATATAGAGCATGCCAAGTAGAGTAAGGGTCACTGTCGCCTTCCTGCTCCTCGTCCTCCGCCACCTCTGGCAGTGTCACAGGAAGCTCTCGCTCCTCCTGGCTTCCCAGCACGCCCACAGCGTGGCCCGAGTCTGATCCCACACCAGCAGCCCCAGCTTTCATGTGAGCTCCTTCCACTAGAGGCAGCAGAGAGAGGAGCACCAACAGCACCACCTACAGGAGACAGAAGTCACGTGTTCTGAGGGATTTGTTTAACGGACTTTCTTGCTTTTCTTGTCTAACATTAGCATTTATTTGGAGTCTGTTCACCTGGAAAATGTAAGTCCATTATTCCCTCTCCTTTTAGCTCTGTTTTGTTCTCTACCAGCTCCCGAGGGAAATATGTGTGTTCAGCAGCTAGTTGCTAACTTTGTCTGTCTGTTGTTTAGAACTCAAACAGTAAAGTTGCTGTAAAATCAAAACAATCAGCTGACAGACGCTGTAATGCTATGTAGAGCCGAGTGTCACTACAGCCCTTTCACGTTACACATACTCATCTGATCCATTGTTAAATATTGATTAGTGCAGCTTTAAGTAGATTTATAATGATGCATTGTACTCAAATACTTCTAAAAAGGAAAGACTTTATAGAGTGGCGTGGTGTTCTGCTATCTGCTTTGAGCTTTTTTCTTTCATAAGGCAATCTCATGTCTGTACATATGAAGATGGGGTGCCATATTTAGCAAACAAGATATAACATGTTAATTAGTGAGCTTCAGAAGTACTGGTAGTTGTATTTTTGTTACCTTTGGACAGAGCCAGGCTAGCTGTTTCCCTCTGTTTTCAGTCTTTATGCACCTGCTAAGCACCTGCTGATTCTATAGCTTCATCTTTAGTGTACAGACAGCTACTCAGAAAGAAAGCGAATGAGCGTATTTGCCAAAATGTAGAGTTTTGATGATGCATTGTCAGCTATTTCTAGAAAGGTAAGAATGACAGAGTGGCGAACAGTTCTGCTGCTGGCTTCGAGCCCTCTTCTTTTTCTTACAAAGAGAATCACCAGAGGCATTTGGCTGTTAGGTCTTTTGCTTTCATGGCGACAATACACTTAGTAATACTTAGTAACAAAGCTAAGTTGACAAAGTGCTTTACAGATATAAAACAGATTAAGAAAATCTGATTATATTTATAAGAGCACATAAAACACACAGCTCTTCAAAAGCTCTTCATACGAGCTACAGCAGTACTTTGTCTTAAGCCTATTTCATCAAAAGTGATCTCACTTACTCTTCAGTAATACTTAAGTCAAATAACTCTGCTTTGTTTCCGCCCTGGAACAAGCTTTGTCCACTGGCTTATAATTTAGCAATGAAAGCTTCGGCGCTGATGTGGTTTTATGGAAAGCTCAGTTCTAAGCCTTGTGGGGATGGATTTCATTAACAATTTATACCTGCACATAACTCATCCTCTGGTTTATAGTGGTCTGTACAGTGGAAATGAAAAATGATAAGGCTAGGTTATTTGCAGAGATGGTGATTTCATATATGTGAATGGCAAATACGAAGCGTGAGAAAAAGACAGAGATGGAGGGTAGAAGAAGTGACAGAAGATAAGAGAATGAAAAAGCAGAGGAAGAAGATTTTCAGGGCGCTCTTTTGGCAACAATGTCCATTTCTGACTAACCTTGGCCTTTGCTGACATTACAGAGGTAATCACCTGTCTATCCTTCCTCCGAACCCTCCATCTGGTCCCACCTGGAGAGAAAGATAAAGAGAGGGAGAGAGGAATGTAAGAACAAGAACAAGAACAAGGCTTCACTCTGTCAACTTTCCTCCTCCCAGAACTCCCCTTGAAAAGGGTAACATAAACTAAAGGCACAACATGCGGGCAATATGATGTCTATACATTCACAATTGTCCAGATACTGTAAAACAAAAACAGCCCCGTGGGCCCCTGAGAAAGCCAACATGTCACATAAATCACGTCCTCAATGCACGAGGACGGCGTGTTTGTTGCTGCTTCAGTAAAAGACCAGTGTTTGCTGCCAGCTAGTGTGGCTAGTGTTGGCTTGTCGGTTCATACATCCATGCAAACAGCCCCAGTCCAGCAACAAAAGGCAGCATCTGCGATACACTTGTCAAAGGCATTCTTCAGGGTTATTCCTGTAGCAGAGGTACAAGCAGGGGGAACCAGGCATAGCGAGAGCACTTCGCGGAGGTCCCAGACAAAAACCACAGAGATGCAGGACAGGTGATAAGAAGTGTCACGGATGCAGATGTTTATATACAGTACGTGCAGTGTGGAGGATTGTGCTGGCTGCGGAGCGCCACACGTCCTGAACATGAGGTCATCAAGGTTCTTTTGTGGCCCCCCAAAAGTGAAAATCAGCAGAGGTCAGAGCATCGCGTACTTCAAAAACAGGAGTAGTACTCAGTGGAGGAACTTTACATGTTCCTCAACAATCTAGCATCAGTTCTACAAAAAAGTATTGCTACAGGAAGAGTCAGGGGATCACCAAAGTAATTAGGATACATCCTCTGGGGACCTTGAACGTCTGTACAAAATTTCATGGCAATCCATCCAATAATAATAATAATCCATCCATCTCTTTAAATGGTCTTATGGGCATATATCCTGTAATCTCATATATTTCTATGAATCATTTAGTCCAACCTTTGTGGCTGGAGACCCCTTAACCAATGAGTGTTTTTTTCCTTTGTTTTATTTTAATACGTTTTAGAGGTCGGTAGAGGTAAAATGGCCAAGTAATTTACAAGAATAAAAGAAAAGATTAGAAAAAAGTCTGAAAAAAGTCACATGAGTTTGTGTAGCAGATAAACATTTTTTATGCTTTCCTCGTGACCCCTCATGTTTATCTTACGATCCCTTGTGGGGATCCCGACCCCCAGGTTGGGAACCACTGGTTAAGTCTATAAAATGTCAGAAAACAGTGAGAAATGCCCATCACAAACAGAGCAACTTTAAATAGCTTGTTTTGTCCAACTATTAGTCCAAAACAAATTGAGACTGAAAGTTAATTATTGATCAGCAGTTAAGGTCCATTAGTAGCTGTTCTGGAGCTTTTGCTCATATAGCATGATCTTCCTCATCAGATGGAGTTGGCCCAGCTGTCATGGAATTGCAGATTCAAGTTCATGTATATAAAATCTACATATATAAAAGCAGCAAATCCCTGCATTTGAAAAGCTGGAAGCAGCAAATGTTTGGTATTTTTGCTTAAATGATTATCAAAATTGCTGTTGATTTATTGTATTTAAAGAGTTGTGGGGGCTCCCGACCACTGGGAGGAGCCTCGGGGAAGGTCAGTATTAAAAAACTTTAGGTAATTGCACTTTTGCTGTTGCTTTGTCTCAGAGAAGCCAAATCAGTGCACAGCTTTAAAAAGCATTGTAAATCCTACTTTCCTTTTCACAACGTCATATTTTGTTTGTATTCTGTCTCCTCTGCCTTTTTTATTCCGTTTCATTTTTCTTTCTTGTGTAAAGTACTTTGTAACTTCTGTTCTGAAAAATTCTGTACAAATAAAGTTAGCCTGCTTGCTTGCTAATCAACTCGTCAATTAAGCACTAATGTCTGACCTGACATGAACAACTTTTTGAAAGAACTTTCCACCCACCGATACCTCCAACATCTTTGAAACCACATCTGTCATCTCTAAGATGCTTTGTATAACCTTGGCACTGAACTATAGCAACACCGTACGCCCATAGTAACGTATTCAAGCGTGTACTGTTCATGTATTTGTAGATCTCCCCGATATGTAGAGTACCATGTTTATTTAACAGTCAAACACAATCGCAGCAGTTCTGTCTGCACAGTGAGATGGAAGACTGACAAAAGGTTACAGATCACAGGTCACGATAAGACCTGTTGATGCATTTATGCAACCCTGCATGTTCCAGCTGCAGCGATGCAGTCAAGGGAAAGCAAAGTTACAGAGTCTGAGGGGCAGGAGACGGGAGAGGAGGACAAACTGAGCATAATTCAGCCAAACAGGCAGCAACCTAAAACCAAACAGTGCTGAGTCCTCAGCCGTCCATCTCCCTCTGCCTCCGAGCCGATTTAAAATCTAACAGTAGTGCGAAGCGGCACAGGGGGCTACAGATCCTCAGGAGAGGTGCCATTCTGAGTCCCTAATGCCACAGCTGGAAGTGTTTAGCTCATTTTGGATCAGCGAGCCGGGAGTCAACGCGGGTCTGTCTGCTGGTTCATTTCACCCCGGCACTCTGGAGCTGTTTACAGCCCGACGCCTCCAGCCTTTTCTAGGGATGAGGTGGGTGGGGGAGTCGAGGGGTGGAGAGCAGAAGAAGAGAAGGAGCGGGACACTGGTCCTTGAAGAGCTCCAGACTGACACAAGCCTACTGATGTTGTGTGTACAGTTTCAGATCCAACAGTGTGTGCATGTGCGTGTTTCTATGTGTGTTTAGAAAGCCGAGCATAACCCTTCCTTGCTCGGCTGATTAAAGCCTTTGCTTTGTCCATCAGGCTGGATGTCTGCAGCAGGGAGAGCAGAGTCCTTGTCACCTTCCATTTGCATTGTTGGTCCTCTGCGCTCCAGAAGTTAGTTAAGTGGGTAAGCCCTCCTGAAGCAAGTACAACCCATAAAGCCAGAGCCAGCTACTATATCCAGAGCATATTCTGCTGTTCTGAATTGCTATTACAAATACTGTTGTGCTTGGAGAGGATGGATGTGGATTTTGTTTTGGGGATATTTATGAGGTAAAAGCTTTAAAACTGAGGTTGCCAACACAAATCAGTTCACTGACTATCATGTGCTGTCACGGTTTGGGTCCCTGGGTGCTCTTATTTTGAAGTTTGGTCTTGTGTCCCGCCTC